>JAKTXF010000040.1:0-117438 GCA_030561465.1 Suhomyces kunorum | reverse complement strand
TGCGGCCCTGTCAGGCCTGTCAGGCGATTGGATGACCCTGGGGAGCCAAGGTGACTTACTTCGCGGCGAATGGCGGTCTTGTATTCTGCCGCATATTGACTCATTAATTATCGCGATCACGAACCAGAAAAACCAACTTCATACCACCCCCCATCAAAAATTAATTAAATTCGTGCTCTTGGCTTTATGAGACCCACCAGTATCAAACAGGGTCCAGGCAAGTGATTGGCTTGGAATTTCATCTATGCATGGGGCAAGATCCACAATCACAATTAGATGACAAGGTAAGGCAATATTTTACGAAACCTGCACACTGCTTATCGCACTCGATGCCAAATTTGATTATATCCGGCAATAACCAATCCTGATTGGTTCTCGATAATCGCCTACCAAATAAGCGTAGTCTTATTTAACAAGCAAGTATCCCACACAAATGCCCAACATCACTCTAATAGTCACAACATGTCTGATAGTGGTTTAACAGGAACTGGCACCGGAGGTGATATCCTCACGGTAGACCTCAATAAGCAATTCGACAAAGCCGATATGACCTGGGTTGGTATTTCCGCAGCCTTGGTGTGGATTATGATTCCAGGTGTAGGATTATTATATTCCGGTCTCTCGAGAAAGAAGCACGCCCTTTCTCTTATGTGGGCTTCTATCATGGCTGCCTGTTTAACCGGATTCCAATGGTTTTTCTGGGGTTATACCTTGAGTTTCAGTCACAACGGATCGAAGTTTCTCGGTAACATGGACAACTTCGCGTTGATGGACGTTTTTGGCGCTCCTAGTGTTGTGTCCACTGTCCCAGACATTTTGTTCTGTTTCTACCAAGGAATGTTCGCAGCCACAACCGCTATATTGATGGTAGGAGCTGGTTGTGAGCGTGCTCGTTTAGGTCCTATGATGATCTTCCTTTTCTGCTGGTTGACCGTTGTCTATTGTCCAATTGCTTACTGGACTTGGAATCCTAAAGGATGGTTGGCTGAATTGGGTGCTCTTGACTTTGCTGGAGGAGGACCTGTGCATGAAAACTCCGGTTTTGCTGCCTTGGCCTACTCTCTCTGGTTAGGAAAGAGACACGATCCTCTCACCGCTGGCAAGGTTCCAAAGTACAAGCCTCACTCGGTTTCTTCCATTGTGCTCGGAACCGTGTTCCTTTGGTTTGGATGGTTCGGTTTCAACGGTGGTTCCACCGGTAACGCTACCATCAGATCCTGGTACGCATGTGTCAACTCTAACGTTGCTGCTGCCTCTGGTGGTTTGACCTGGATGTTTGTTGACTGGTTCAGAACTGGTGGTAAGTGGTCCACTGTCGGATTGTGCACAGGTGCAATTGCCGGTTTGGTTGGTATCACCCCAGCTGCCGGTTATGTCCCAGTCTACACTTCGGTCATTTTCGGAGTTGTGCCTGCTATTGTGTGTAACTTTGCCGTGGATCTCAAGCAGCTCTTGAAGATCGATGATGGTATGGATGTGTTTGCTTTGCACGGTATCGGTGGTATGTGTGGATCCATCTTAACTGGATTATTTGCAGCAAACTACGTTGCTGCTTCCGATGGCTCTGTTGTTGCCAACCCTGCTCTGGAAATTGGTGGTGGATGGATGAATCACCATTACGTCCAATTGGGTTACCAGTTAGCTGCTACTACTTCCATAGGAGCTTGGTCCTTTGTTGTTACCTCTATTCTCTTGTTGGTAATGGACAGGATTCCAAAGTTGAGGATCAGATTGCATGAGGATGAAGAACTCTTGGGAACTGACATGGCCCAAATCGGTGAGCACGCTTACTACGAGGATGATGAAGAAAAAATGGAAACCGGCGCTTACGTCATGGAACCAATTAGATCGACATCCGCAAGACTTGCAAACTTGAAATCTGCAACCTCGGCAAAGCCCGACGACAGCGACGAAATTAGAGCCTATGATGGCGTTACAGCTGATGGCAATGGCACATTGAGCCCTGACGATGGTACCGTCAGTGACCACTCAAAAAGATAACTCTTCAATTCACTACGTTTGTAAACGTCCTTTATAATTAGTAATATCACAAGCATAATTTGTGTGTTGGCGGAACCGATATCCTGTCGGTATTTCCACTAGTTACTATGCCCAGATAGGAAGTCATGGGCTACCTGGAGACATGATATTTAAGTCTCCGTCGTCTAATCATTATATATAGATGGTTGAAAATATAGCCAACGGATGGGATGAAGGTCACTGTGTTTTTAAACACAGCTAGCCGGTCTGATGCTGTTGGTCAAAAGGTTTTTGGACGATTCCCTAAGCGGACATCATGACAAGGAGAGATCGACTATAAGTAGAGATCTATTTTCCCTTCTGCTCTAACAGATTAATGGTATATAAATACTAGCTTTGTTAGTCTTTACGTACTTACGGTGATAGGATTCAATCAAGTATCTATCAGAGAACCCCGACCCTAGAACCTGAGAAACGTGATATATGTCTTCCTGTATATAAGTTTTCGGAGACCGCCAAAAATGTTAATTGTTGGTAGTGCAACCACGAAGTTAGTAACGGTAACTGAGAGTTGGTTAAGCAGCCGATAATAGTTTTGGAAATGGGAATCCGTATCTTGCAATAGAAAATCGGGTAGTACTATTAGTTAAATCCTCAATAGATTGTTATGCAAAGTATGTAGTGATTGCTAAGTAACTAAAGCCAGTGGAGTTTATCTTCTAGGATATATAGATCTAGTATTTATTCTAAATTAATATCTGGGATAACTCCGGTCGTATAAATGTGGTAAGACATAGGTTATAGGATGTGGTGGTTTCATATAAGTATTAGTACTGGTATCATATCCCTTATTCCACAATAAGTGGTATTCGTACCATGATGTAGCTTTTCACTCCCAAAGATCCCTCGTATGGAAAAGTCGTGTCTAAAGTGCTAATTATTATGTGCACCACCAGCAAACATATTTGTAATTCGTAATTTGGAATGTCTGCAGTACAGATGTTCCCCAGGTGCATGGATGCATTATCTGATGGTTTATTTTTCGCCAGGCTCACAATGTCGTTTCGCAGTAACTTTGTTCTCCGAGGTCGGATGTAAGAATTTTTCAATAGTGCATGAATATGCATTTTGAAAAGCGCAACTCTTGGCCCGTGCTATATCCGCTGCCAGTTTACCAAATTCTACTGACATTTCAATCTCAAAGCCATAGCCTAAAATCATCACATGCAAAAAAAAAAATGGGGTGCTTTATGTAATCTTCATGCTATTGTCTTTCAATTCAAATTCATAGAGTTCTACAACTAAATCAAATATCCAAAAACCGTAGATTAACCCTCAAGTCCTATAAATCAAAATGTTTCAGTGTAACAATAAATATCCGGTGCACTCTTTTTCCAGCGAGCAGTATTGCATTCACTTTTAATGGTGTTGGTGAATAGTTTTGGGCCACAAGCACAAACCGCCAAACTTTTGGTATGTGTCAGTGACTTGATTGGTTCTGAATGACAACTTATCAATTCTCCAAAATCTGGACGGCCGTAACGATATTCAATATTGTCTGACGCAGATGAAATTGATGATGTTTTCATTTCGATGGAGCTGTTGCCCTCCTTGACAATTTCAATCTCTCCCAATTTTTTCTCATCTATTTCTAAACTGTCAGGTTCAGGTTCACCTTGCGTTATGTAGATAGTGAACCTGAATCTTGTGTCGCCTAGGAATGGAACTAGCTCGTTGATCATATGCTCAAACCATATTTGATTCTCCTTTTGTTTGATAATCCACACAAAATGGATTATTTGGTCTGTAGGTCTGAATAAGAAATCCCCCTCTTCATCTTTCTTCTTTATATTCCGAAGAAGATCAACACTCAAAGGAAAAGTAAATGAGCCACCTGAACCAGCAGCAACAAAAAGAACTCTATCAAATGACTGGAATGATTGATGCTTGGCACCGAATGGGCCGACAAATTGTGCCTTCAACTGTATTTCCGGTGCTTCTTTAAAGAACATGCTGTTCTCATGATCAGATCCTGAAGTAGATGCAGAGTTTTGACCAGTTTGACTCTGCGTAGAATCAATATCTTGGCCTGATACTTCTCTCATTTTAGAAATCTTTTCATATAACTTTTTGGTAAACCCATTCTGTTTTCTGATCAACAACTTCACTTCACCTGAATCATTTAAATTGTTGATTGTAAAGGGATGATACTGGAGAAAACTAACTTTTGAAACGTTAAGGTAAAGATGCTGTCCTGCATTCCATGTGCTGAACTTTGGTAAAATGTTAGCAAACCATCTGTCTCCAACAAAATTTGTTCTTTTAACAGGGATTGTAGCAGCAACAGTGTCTTCATCCAAAATATCAAAAGTACAAATACCCTTATTAGGAGCAAGCTTGTGACGAACGTAGCCCATGATTTTCATCACCACTCTGTCTATGACAAGGGCATGAACGGAGATAATCACAATTGCTCGATTATGAGTACTGTGGAAGAATGCAAATAACAACATCATAAAAGCAAACACCCGGTGTTGAATCAAAAAGAAATCGTAGGACAACCGTCTTATCCACTTGTTACTTCCCCATACCAAAAAGCAGAATGACCCATATGCTATCATTCCAAAGATCTGTGGAGGAATCACAATCATGACTATAAAATTCAAATCCAACCAATATTTGATGGCAATAATAAGATGAGCAGTGATTAATACCCACATAGTTCTACTCAACCACTTGTGAAGAAATTCAAGTCTATCATGTTGCAAGCCACTAACTGCAGTGACCAAATCATGCTTCATGACCATGAAAAAAATCGCCGGTAAATGACCAACGGCTATCCTCAGCATTCTCTTGCAGATGATATAATGCCTTGGTTCGTAGTTCAAATCAGCAGTTTGAATGAAACAAAAAGTTACAGTGACACCAGCATAAACCAAGAACAAAACCACAAGACTTGGCTGAAAGTAAAACTTTGTCCTCTTGTATGGAATTCTAATTCCTATGCAGCTAGTCCACTTTTCCCATAATTCAATAAACTTGAAGTAATTTCCATATCGAAGTGAGTCTGGCTCACGTTTCGACCGAAGGTATCGGGGGATCCAATGAAATAATACACCATGTAAAATAAGAATGGACATAATTATGGCAAATATCAACCATTCATACCTGGTGTTCCTCAGAAACTCGGCGAAATATTGTTCTTCGAATGGTATACTAGAAGTCATTCTTGCGAATAGTAGTATTTGCAATAGCAGTTAGACTCACTGAACCTTTTACCTACATTATATTGGGGGGCTAACTTTAAGGAGATATCGGCAATGATTTCCCCGAAAATAATGCCATGGCAAATTACTTTTTGCATGATATCTTGCCATTGGCTGTATTTCTCGTTTGCCTGATCTTATAGATAAAATTTTGGCCAAGTTAACAATGCGTCTGCGTTGTGTGCGCCGAGAATATTTTAAGGACATGAGGTGCATATTGCACAAACCCCTACCCAAATTGCTATGCAAGCTAAGCCTGAAGAAGTTACTGATGCGACAATAAGGCTTGGAGGCAGATCGTGTGTGATTATGCACGTATTTTTAGGCGAGTTTTCACAGTCCCATTCATGGTACTTTCTCGGAAGTAATGTCGTGCAAAAGCCTCAGGAGGTGTGATCGGACTAAACCACTCCTTGTGGACTGATTACTAGGTCCAATTTCGGGGCCTGCTCGCAATACTCGTATATTAATGATAGAATAATCTCTCAAACTGTTCACCATACTTTATCATAATGAAATTTTACTACTTCCTCCCATTCTTGATTTCTTCCGTGTTAGCAGACAACTACGCCACCTATCCACAGGTTCCAAAGACGGCTTCTATCAATGGATTTGCTGATCCAATTTACTCGGAGCTTCCAAGTTGTGCCCAAAAATGTGTGAAAGTCAGTACAGGTAATACTCCATGTCCATACTGGGATTCTGGATGCTTGTGTGTGATGCCTCAATGGTCTGGCCAGGTAGCTCAGTGCATTGCTGAAAGCTGTCAGGGCAATGATGTGCAAGAAGCTGCCTCCTTGGCTACGTCCCTTTGCAGCAAGGTTGGTGCTAATACTTGGATGATGCCAGCATCTATTTCCACACTTCTTTCCTCTGCAGCAGGAAATGTGAAGGCCGTTTCCGCTTCTCAAACCTCAAGTGCGGCTAGTAGTGTCTCCGCTAGTACCACTGCATCTTCGGTTGCTTCCACTTCTGCAAGTGCATCTAACTCCGGATCCAATTCTGCTACTCCAGCCAAAAGTTCTTCTGCCCAAGCATCTTCTACAGGTACCACTTCTTCTGCTGCTTCTGCTTCTTCAAGTGCTGCTTCGAGTTCTTCTCGTTCCAGCTCAGCAAATGAAGCAGGAATGGTTACAGGGAGCGTATTTGCCGTCATTCTCTCTTTCTTGTCGACCCTTATTTAATTTTCATAATGAAATGCACGACAAATTGGCTTCATAAGCGAACTGCAAATCCGAGTAGCCTACAATTGGTAAATTGATTTGAAGCTATTCTTTTTGCCTCTATACGACCCCATAGGCCATTAAGTACGGGCTTGAAGGCGGCGGTTAGTAGCATTTCCCAATCTGGGCAGACATTATTATTTTTTACGAGGTGCATAAAAATGTCGCCCAAGAAAAGTTATCTAAATGATCTGCTGTACGGCATGACGTTGTCCGATGTTTCCACCACTCCTGGCCCGGTAAACTTGGCCAATAATGGCATTTCCGTACCAGAACTTCGAAAGTACAACGCCGCCTTTATTTTTTAATTTTATCCAAATCCAATCGTGCATTGGTAAGTCCACGGCATGGGGTTCATGGTTCCCCAATTGGTAAGTGGAAAACTCTTTCAGTTCAACCGTAGTTCTCCATTGGCTGCTTTCACTCGAGAATATCACACATGAAAATTCAATACCGCTTTTGGGCGGCATTTTGAAATAGGGCGTTCTGGAGAGTTTCCCGTCCCAGAATTGTACAGATTCGTCCCGTTTGAGAACCTTCCGACATCGGAGAAATCCTTTCCAGTAGATAGGCTCGTTCCAAAGTAGGTTGACCTACTTTGTTGATGGTTGAAAATATCAATATATAAAGGTATGAATATTTCCACCCTTTACTTCATCATCAGCCTTCCAATCGCTTAAATTACCTCAATGAAGTATCAAATCTCTGCCTTAGCCATTCTCGCTGCTCCAGTCTTGGGTGCCGACAACCCTTACTCCACCTACCCTTCTGTCGCCCACACTGCCAGTATTAACGGATTTGCTGACCCACTTTATGCCGGTTTGCCAGCCTGCGCACAACCTTGTGTCAAGGCCAACACTGGCCAAACTCCTTGCCCATACTGGGACACTGGATGTTTGTGTGTGATGTCCAACTTCGCTGGTGATGTTGGAGAGTGTGTTGCTCAAAACTGTAAGGGTGCTGAAGTTGGCCAAGTCTTGCAGAGTGCCTCTTCCCTCTGTCAACTGGCGGGTGTTCCTTCTCCATACTGGTTCCTTCCTGCTAGTGTTGTGAACGACTTGGCTGCTGCTGAAACTGCTCAAGTGACCTCTTCTCAAACTCCTACCCCCACCACTTCTGCTGCCCCACATGACACCACCACTTCTGAGACTGCTCAACAAACTACTTCTCAAGAGGCCCCTGCTACTTCTGAATCAGAGGCTTCCATCACTGCTGCTCCTACTTCCAGCACTGCTGCTGAGTCTTCTGCTGCTGCTGAGTCTTCTGCTGCAGCCGAGTCTTCTGCCGCTGCCGAATCTTCTGCCGAGTCTTCTGCTGCTGATGAGTCTTCTGCTGCTGCATCCTCTGCTGCTCCTGAATCCTCCAAGGCTGCTGAGTCTTCTGCTTCTAGCTCTCAGGCTGCTGAATCCAGCGTGCCCTCCGCCACTCAAGCCAATGTTGCCGTCAACGTTGTTCCAGTCTGGGCTGGATCTGTTGTGGCTGCTTTCGGTGCCATCGCCCTCTTCTAAGTATTAAAAGTTTACCCTTTGTTCTTCTTAAATACGATTTTCGCTTCTCTAAATAATTAAATTAATATCTCACTTGTGAAATATATGTTTATACTTCTTAATAAACACATGTATATAAGCTCCAATTTTTGACATAGCACATTGCTATTTGAACTCATTACTCTGTCCAATTCTTGCTGAAAATATACATTTTTAGAATTTTGCAATAATTACATAATTTTCGAACCTACCCACAATTCTCCAACCATTTCTTCTTTTCTTCACAATTCCATAAATTATTCCCTAACTCTCTTTCCCTCTTCATTCCATATCCTTTCCCTTATGTTTGTCTTCGCCACCAATAGTGCCACCCCAGGTTTCGCAGCAATACCCAATGGCTTAGCCGAACAGTGCCCCTAATTCCCTTTGATCACGTGATGGTTGTCCAACTGGCAAGCGGAACATACGGCCGCTTTCCATTCATACTATTCGTCAATCTGGTGCCCTCCCCAATTAGTGTTCAATCAATCACCTAACCAACAATTTACCGAAACCTGTTACTCCGGGTAAAAAAGTCATCCTTTTTATCTCCCTTTTGTTGCAATTGACCCCCATCTTACCTTGCCAAGCACGAAAACATCACCTTTGCAGACTGAGCTTATATTCATCCAATCATGTCTGAAAACACCGCTGGAGAACCGGCCTTTGCTACCA
This sequence comes from Suhomyces kunorum, assembly GCA_030561465.1. NCBI lineage: Eukaryota > Fungi > Ascomycota > Pichiomycetes > Serinales > Debaryomycetaceae > Suhomyces > Suhomyces kunorum. Next base: position 108,768 of record JAKTXF010000040.1, on the reverse strand, counting down.
CTATCTTGACATCCAAGTCTCCCCAACTGGCAGCCAACATTTTGCCCAATAGTTTGGACTCCACAACCAAGTTAGTTGACGAAAAATTGATCACCTGGTTCAGTCATTATACCTCTGCCCTCAAAACCCACAATCAAACCCTCCAGAATTTACATGCTGAGGGAAGTCAATTCTTCTCTGAAGACCAATATTTTGGAGAATACGGCAACTTCCCTCGGATTTGGAATTGCTTGTTGAGCTCTCTTCAGGTCGAACAAGCAAACAATGAGATCTTGTACAAGAGCTTGAAGCTTGACATTCTTGGACCTTTGAAGGACGTTATCGACAAGGATGTTAGATTGTCTGAACTCTTGATCAACAGTCAGGAGCTCCAAGAAATCAGTTCCAAGTTGTCTCGCCATGACACCAACGCGGAGATTGAATGGAACTACAAGGCCCCTCAATCGTTCACCAACTTGGAGAATTTCAAGGCATTTGAAATTCAATTGCTTTTCGATGTTGTATTAAACTTTTTCCAGTTTCAAAGCACAAGATTGACCAAGGAATCCGAGAATAACGTGAACTCGACAAATTACCTCTTGAATAACTTCAAGTTGTCCAATGAGTTGAGTCATTACTTAGAGTACCTTGTGCAAACTGACTTTAAACCTTCAAAAGAAAACGGTTATGTCAAGCAACAGAAGGACCTCCAAAAGAAGCAACAGCAATCTTTCTCTAAACAAAACAAGAGACTTAGCACATTCCACAAGAATGACAATCACTCCATAGTTTCAGGAAGTAGCTCTAATGCTCCTACCAAGAGAACTTCCAAAATTAAGTCGAAGGTTGGATCTATCTTTGGACGGAAGTCAAAGGCAGAGAAGGAAAATAAGGGCTTTGCGGCAGACACAATTCCAGAAACCGAATCCATTAATACTTCTCATTCAAATCAATTACCTAGTGCTGGATCTGTTACTCATCCTAATGAATCTAGAGGTCCTTTCCTTTCTAGAAACAATTCCGTTCGGAAGCCTTCTTCGGGTGATCTTTACGGCAATTCACAAGGTCGTACACCAACTGCCAAAATCACTCCTTCCCAGCCTGCTAATATCGATACTAGACAGACTGAAACTACTTCTCCTACCAAGTCTTTCCCCTCTCCCAAATATTACACCAATCCAGGATCTTCAAGCTCTGCTCCATTGATGTCCAATAGTGCTCCTTTAGTTGCCAACAAGGCTGCACCAGCACCCGTTCCTGTTCCAATTTCGACTCCAACCCAGACTTCAACATTCCAAATTTCTACAAACCCAACTCAGGAGATTCAACAATCCTTTGAGTCGCCTAACGTTGTGCCATACGATAGATCTGACTCTTCTTCTGATGAGGAGGGCCCAGAAGATATTGTTGATGCAGGTCGTAGACTTTCTATGCTTGAAAGACATGATTTAGCTGCTCCTGACCAGAACAACTTTAAACAAGAGCCACCTGCCAGGCCACCAAAAACATCTACCGAACTATCGCTTGGTGGAAGTATCTTGAAAGAAGCTGTTGAGACTTCATTGCCTAGATCAAGGCAAAGTAGCTCGGGCATCTACAGTTTTGAAGCAGGTGACGACAAAAAGCCAATTGAGGCGAACTCAAGACAAAAGAATGTGTTTGAAGGTGCACTGGAGCTACCAAAACCTCAAGTTCATGATGATTCTCCAAAGCACATCCAGAATCAGGCTCTTCCTCCACCTCCACCACCTCCATCAAGAAAGGTTGTTCATCACGAAGACGAACTTTCAACTACTCCAGTACCAACCAGAAATCGTAAGGACATTCAATCTCAAATTTTCCATAACTTGCCAACTGCTCGTGACTCGTTCATTCAACCATCTGGTGGTTCTCCAAATCGGTTGATTGTTCAGAACACAGGAAATTCGTTGTTGAAGCACAATGAAGTATTCAAGCATTTCAACAACCAGGAGGCTGAGTACTCAGGACTTAACTCTTCCGTTGCTGAAGTAGTAAACGTTACTTTCAAGGACGGGCAGATTGCAAAGTCCCAAATTATCGGAGAGATTGCTTTCAACTACAATTCCAAGAACGGAGAATTTCCTTCGCTGCCTATCGTTCTCAACATCCCCAACAAATTTGATACAACCATTGTCAATGATAGTTTCATCAACAAGGTATCAGAAACTCAATATAATTTGAGCGTCAAGCAGATAGTGTCCAAGACCCTCGGTGGATTGAAATACTTGACCAAATTGAATGAGAGTCAAGTTCCAATTATTGTGCAACATGTCTGGAAGTACGAGCCTCATCAGGCTAGTTTGATGATTAACTTGAGATTAAACCCTAGTATTCGTGAGAAGGTAGTATTTGATAACTTGGTTGTATCTGTTGCTTTGGGATTGGGAGTGCCATCTACCTCCGCTTCTTCCAAACCCACTGGTTCTTTTAACAAGGAGAAGAACAGAATTACTTGGAGATACAACAATGCTCTTGTATTAGGTAACGGTGTCACTGAGGAAAGATTAATCGCTAGATTCCTCACACAAGGACTTGCTTCTGAGCATGAATCCGGAGTTCAACTCAAGTTCCAAGTCCAAGAACCATACCTCAAGAATACCATTATATACGATGCTTCTGGTGCTGAAGTTCCTGTTGTGAGAAATTTGATCAGTGGAAACTACAGTGGCCATACATCCTAATAACTTTATTTCTTTTGTGTTTTTAATATGATGTTCAGTTTATATGTTGAAATTTAGAAGATATTTAATGAAATTCCAGTGAGTGTAGAATGACCTGTTATTGTTTTGACAATTTTCACGATAATGGTAATCTAATAAGATGGATTCATCTGACAGGACCACAATAATTCATTCTTTCTAATCCTTCTTGCTACCAACCTGTCCTGGAGTCAACTTGTCGTATGCGTCCTGCAAGCCCTTGACTTGTTTCTTCAAGACTTCTATGTCTTGTTCCTTCATTTTGATTAATTGCTGGTACTTCGCAACCTCACCTTCTACGTCTCCCACAGCATTGGTTTCTGCCGATTGGATTTTTCTGTATTCTGCTTCCTTCAGCACCAATTTTCTAACAGTCTTGACCACAATCAAAATGGCCAAGTTCAAGTACAACACTGCTCCAGTCAAGTAGAGATTTCTTTGAGCGTAGAACTTACTGGCCAATTGATCATGAGTCAACGTGTCTCTGGCTCCAACATAACGTTGAACCTTGTTCAAGCAGTCCATGAACTGCATTCCCAATAGAATGATGGAAAATACCACGCCTACCCGGCAGTTCTTGTTATGTTCCACTGTTTCCGTCAACTTCATTAGGTTGGCTCTGAATACGAATGGCAATGGCAAAAGAAGCACTACTAAGAGTGCCATTTGCAGGACAAGGATCCCGAAGATTAACAGCATTTGGATACTCATGATGAATGAAGATGAATGAAGATGAATGTAGATATTGACAGGGTTCGTGAAAGTTATCAAGGGTACACATAGCCTCAAACGCCACTAGTCACATGTCATGTCATGTGATCCGTCCTTAAATCCTGTTCTAAATTGCATGTGTCACATGCAGTTGACAGCGGGTGAGATACTAAACCAAATTGTTACTATCATTATTGGCTTCAATACTATTTCAAGGTGTTTAAACTTTCTCCAGAAACCCCTATATTACAAATACGTATATTAGTATAATTTGTAAATCATCACAACCCCGTAAACCGTTTTGCATAATTGTATGCAATAAAACTGAAAATGAACATGCTGCAAACAATTCCCCAAAACCATGCAAGTCCGTCGTAGTCTTGACCCGGAACAATACAGTTCATACCCCATAAACCGGTAACCACATTGATAGGCAACACAATCGTACCTAAAATTGTAATCTTGCCCAACACATCATTGGTATCATTATTCACCTTGGTCATGTCAATATTGATTTGAGCAAGATAATTGGAATGGAACCGAGCAAGTAATTTCTCATAATGATTTAATGATTGAATCATGGTCACAATATGATCCTGAATATCACCCAAGTACATGCCGATTTCAGTTTTATTAGCATTGCGGTTCTCATGTATAGATTCACCAAATTTCTTGCTGAAACCTTTAATGACATCTGCTTTTGAACCTAGTAATCTCAAAACTGACATGACTCTCTTCCGACATTCTCCAATTCTCCGAAGCATATCTCCTTTACGCTTCCAGCCAATTGTATTGGAATCAGTCTTAGAGCTCCTCGTCTTGGAAGAACTCAGTGATAATTTGGAGGGAGCACGGAACTGTTTAAGACCTCTAGTCATTCCATGATCAACAGTTGACTTGGATCTTTGACGTCTGTAGAAGACATTTTCATTAGCCTTTTGTTCATCATGCTTGCGCATTTGTTTCTTATGTGCGTACTGTGAACTGTGATCAGAATCCAGATCAGAATCCAGATCAGAATCGTCATCTGTATCAGAGCCACCTGCATGCATTTTAAGAATTGCATCCTCTATCGCATTCACTTCGACTTCTATGCTTTCAATCATTGGGGCGAAAGAATCGGTAATATCATCAATCAATGCATAGCCAATCCAATCAGATGAGACAGTTAAATAGTCTTTAAGCAAACGTGCACGTCTTCTCACATTGATTGGGTGAGGAGTAGCCGAAAAGTGGAAAGTAATCACTGCATCTTTAAAGACAATCATGTACATATTTAAAGGCAGTAATTCCCCTTCTCTAATCTTCTTGTGTCTTGATTTAGCTGAACCAGATCCTTTCGTTGGTACACGATTGAAAGATTGAGAGTTTGATCTCTTATCTGCAGATCTATTAACCAATCCTTTAAAGAAACTCCAAACTTTGGACCTCTTTTCCGGGCTTCCATAGATGCTGTGTGCATCACCATCATTGGCTCCATTTTCATACATTTCCTGTAACTTATTAAGTCTTTTTTCATGCTCCTTTTGCTTTTGTTTACGTCTTTCGTAAACAACGTCAAATGATGTAAAACAAATGAAATAATAAGACTTGAATAATTCAACCTTCTCACGTGTTTCGCCTAAGAATATATCCTCTGTGGTCAATGGATGGATACCGAAAGTTTTGGACAATACCTTCATTTCTTCTTCAGTTGGATCTAAAACATCTAACCAATAGGTCACACCCATGGACTTTTCCGAACTAGTGACAACTGACCCGGTAGCTTCGTTCACAGGGGTCTCAGCGCCTTTTGAATTTTGCTTGATTAGTTTGGTTAATGGTGCCAATGAGTTCACATTTAAATTAGTTACTGGTACCTTGTGATCATTCTGACTCAAATTTGCCAAATTTGATACACTAGCACTTGATGGAGATTTAGAAATTGATGTGGAAGCAGCATTTGGCCGGAAAAGATTCTCCAATTTGGTACGGATATCACCATCTAATTCTTCATTTGGATCGGTGCTGAGTGCATGCTTAGAAGTTCTTGACTCCAAATCTTCACCACTGTTCTCTGGGTTTTCACCATTTAACAATCCACTAATGTTTGGAGAATGAATGGTAGTCTCAAGATCTTCTCTAAAGTAGGTATACCTGCAAAGTTTTCCATCGTATTTGTTCCCATTGTTTTCCTTATTTTGATTCTGATTCACTAAAATTGTTGGTATTTCTTCTCTAGACTTTTCCCAGGGTTGGATTGGAGTAGGTCTGATTCTAAATTCATTATTCAACAGTTCCAAGGAGTCCACTTCATTGACATGATAACTATTAAGGAGTGGTGTATCTTCGTTGGTTTGACCCCGTCTGAGTCTGGAAGTAGGCAGGTTTTCTGGAGTATCGTGAGGCCGGGCAACCTTCAGTTGGAAATTAACTTTAAAATGAACCTGTTCCTCTTCTCTGGAAGACTCCATGACCTCTTCCAATTCTTCTCTGATAAACTCTTCCAATACTCCTAAATCTGGCCATTGATGTCTATTTTTGTCAAATGGACTGCTCTTATCGTAGTATTCTGGGAAACACACATCATCAAGCGAGGTTGAATCGCTAGAATGCTCTGAAGAGGGATTGGAAGCGCCAAATTCGTAAGAATTAAGTGAGAGGCGCTCGTCTGCTTCATTCTCAATTTCTGAATACGACCTTGTCATTCTGTTCTCCTCGCCGTATCCGTTGGCAAAAAACTGGCTCTTGGCGATGTTGGATTGCTCCTTTGCAAACTTATCCATATCCAATGCAACGCTGCGATAAGAGCTTCTTCTCGCCTCTGCGTTAGGAGAGCATCCCTTGATTAAACTTTGGAGATTCTGGTTGGTCAAAGGCAAAATTGGCTCGTTATGTTCATTGAGAGACACGTCCTGCTCATCTTCCTGACGGTGACGTCTGAAATGAGAGCTTCTCTTTCTTCTTCTTGATCTTCCGGGATCGGTGTGCTTGTGAGGCAAATCTTCGTACTCCCTGTGGTCGATGTAGGCACCCAGTTTGATGAAGTCGTCTGAAGAGCTTTGCCTCGAGTGCTGAAGCAGCAGCTCCTTGAAGAATTGTTCGGGGGTAGTCTTTGATCTCTCGAGGGTCTTCTTGTTTTTGGGTAGATGGATGCCCTTGGCCTTCTTGGAAGCGTTTTTATGGGAGTGAGTCATTGTTGATGTTCATGTTCTGATATCAACAGGGACTGCGATAACAGTGGAAACGAGCTGGAAAAAGGCACCAATGTTTAGATCAGGAAAGACAGGAGGATTGTGGGGATCGACGTGCTTGATATATAGTGATGCTTCGACGGTTTGGCGGTGACTGGCGTGGATCGACTGATGGTTAGCGTAGGAAAAGTAGCCCCATAGATTGCTTTACGCGCTAAAAATTAGTGCAATCCGGATGTGAAAATCGCCAATGAGCAAGTGGAAGAACTCGAAATTGCTGCAGTTTCTACGGTAGGAAGTCGATGCTGGAAACAAGGGTCAATGGGAAGAATACGTACGGGAGAGAGTCTGCAGCGCTTGTTATGTCTAGCGTGATACCAGGTCTAAGCCATGACGAGGCTGAAATGCGGCTATACAGTGTGCGAGAAGGAGGCAGTGGCAAATTCCTCCCCGAATTTATGTGGTTTTCTTGGGTACTGCAGTATGAGTTTGCTACGGCTTGTGACAGTGGACTGAGTCACGGTGGGGAAGACTCGTTTTAGCGAGTTTTTCTGGCAGAATCAGAGTAGAAACGCAGTATTTCTTGACGAGACATAATGTCTCGCCAACAAAGAAGCTTGAGAATAGCCTTCCTGAAATGGTTTTTCTGGCAGCAAAATGCTTCGGAATCGCTGTCAGGATTGTTCCACGCGCAATGCGCAGTAGTAAGCTTCGCATGCAGGTGATGTTAGTGCCGTGCAAATTTACTGCAGTATGGGTCCTTGTGGCAAACCATCACAAGATCAAGCCCGGGGTGATCAGATATCCCCTGTTCAACTCCGGGATTATGTTATAGTGCGAGCAGAGCTGCAGTTGTACCAATTAGTACAATTGAGCCGATGGGAAGAGACAGCGCCTGATTGAGATTTTAGGATACGTAACAAAGTTGGAGTAGCAAGTGCTCCTAGCAGGATTGGGTTTTTCCCACTGTATCAAAAGTAACAGTCTATTATTTAACATGATAATCCACGTTAGTCATAGGATAATGATAATGATCTATAGTATTTTAATGATCGTACCAATCAACAACTTCGCTAATTATACTCATAACAGGTTACTACTCATACAGTTACTTCTCATAATAATCTATATTACTCACTAATTATAATTATTCTACTCTCCTGTTATTCTCTTTACGATCTCTCAATTCCGCTGGGCCACACCTCATTAAAATGCTTCTCTCCAAGAAGGTCTCTGACCTTCTTGAACAATACCTCATCCTTCTCGTTCACATTGCCGATGTTGTTCTTCACTTTCCAGTAACTTTCCATGGCCACATCCAATTCAGGCAAATTACTCACACCCAACACAATAGAAGTGGCTTCATTCCATTGGAGGTTGCCAGAGACACTAGCAGTTTCCGTTTCAAAGAGCCATCTCTTGAGAGCAAACCGTGTGGCCAAATCGGCCAACTCAACGTTGTCTTCTTTCAAGAGGATTTGAGAGATGTCGTATACTTTATCTTTCAATGCCTGCGAAGCAGGGTGGAACGAGTGAGTGATATCGGACCTCAATAACGACATGCTCAAAATCGAGCCGTTCATCAATTTCTTGATGCCACATTCGGTGTGCAACTTCTCGTAGTATTCAAAAAGAATGGTGTTTTGTATGCATCCATTGGAGTAGGACAAAATGGCGTCCAAGTTTCCAATTTCCGGATTCTTGGAGCTTCCCAATGCAATTTTGTAGAGTAACTGCACGGGATATCCAGACACACCGAAATTCTTGATGAGTCCTTCATTCTTCAATTGCCTCAACTCCTTCAACGCCTCGTAAATTTGGGCAGTTTCCACAAATTCGATGTCATGCATGTACACCAAATCAAGATGGCTGGTACCCAAACGTTCTAAGGACCTCAACACGGAGAACCGGACGTTTTCTCTGCTATAGTCGAATTCGTCCAATCTGACCCTTCCTGCTTTGGTACAGATATAGTATTGATCACGTGAATAGCTCAATTGCTTCATGGCCTCACCAAGAAGCACTTCCGAGGGTCCATAGTATGGAGAAGTGTCGATAGCATTCAATCCATGTTGAAAAGCCCGTTCGAGAATGTCCTTAATGGGCAAATTTTGAGGATTACTCGAGTATTGATGGTTGAAAACTGCACCCCCAATAATCAATGGAGGGAGATTCACAATAGAATAAGGTTGCTTGACCACTGCAGGGCCAAAGGAGTTTTCAGTGATAGTCATCTATGGATTTGTAATTTCAATCCATCTCGTAATCTAGTCTACATCTCACGTGCCTAATCCGGATCGGAATCGGAATTCACCTCACGTGACAATACTATATAGGTTTTCGCAGCCTTAGGAGGCAGTTCCTTTATATCCATTACCAATAAATTATACATCACTGAACTAAACCCTATTCCGGCTACTCTACAAGGTAGTTGCCTGGAACCAACCCAACCAGTCCCACCAGATCGGCGCAATTGGCCCCCAATTCACAGAGATACCAATTGTCCTCCTGTTTGTGTATCACGAACATATTCCAGCCTTTCTTGAAAAACAATTCTCCATGATGCTGTGGCTTGTACGAATACCTGGCAGTAGCCTTGGACACGTACGGTCTTCCAGTAACTGGAGTTACCTCAGGTTCGATCATGGCCCGGAGGTTGGTATAGGATTTGGTAGGGGACTTCAGCAAAGTCCTTCTTGGTGCCTGGTCCGATTTGACAATGCAGGTGGTGGCCAGGTCGTTGTGGTCCTGGTATGAGGGTTCATATGGATCAAGCATCGATTTGGGTCTCAGTCTGGACATGGGCACGGTGTCCTGCGACGAGAATGGGTCGAGCATCGACTTTGGTCTGGATTTGATTTGGGCATATGGTTGGTGTCCAGGGGTAGAAAAGTTGATAGAGTCATAACGAGTGGCTACCTCGTTGCGGTCATCCACATAGTCTGAAGCAGGCTTATATGGAGTAGCGGGTGCGGACTTGGTGCCCTGGTTTGTCACCTCTTCTTGGGCCTTTGCTCTCCGCACAGATCTTCTATATTGCGAAATATCGCCATTTCCTCCGGAATTCAAGTCCTCCAACGCCTTCGCAATGAAATCGACAGAAAAATCTTTCATGATTGGAACATTCTTGTTCTGGTCAGCCGAAAGTTTAGGGATGGATGAAGTCAAAGGTGGAAGTTCCTTCGATTTGAGATTTATCTGCTCCTGGAATTGATTCAACTGCTTCTCCTTTCTTCTTGGAGAAGCCCAATGTCTCTCGGTGGAATAGTTGGATGAAGAGTAATTGGTAGGGTTGGAGTAATTCGAAGAACCATTACTTCTGGCCAATTCGTTCTCAGCCTTGTCATGAATGGAGAAAATGTCATTCTTATCCTCTGGAGAAGAAGAGTACACCGAACCAGTGTTTGGTTTTATCGATGGATAGTCGTGAAGGACATTTTGCATATGATTGGATGCACCATTGGCATGTGATGGGGGTTTCCTGGTTGGAGATGGGGTCTTTGGGGGAGACTGAGATAACTCTGGTGGAGGAAGTCCAACATTAGGGAGTGGTTTGATGTTGTTAGATTGCACAATTGGTGGCAACTCCTTCTTCTCAATTGAACTTGTTCTGGGAGGCGAAGCCTGGGATGCATGGGAATACGTAGAGTAAGATCTTGAAAGAATGGGTTGATAGTCTGGTGTTTCGTAGTTAGCAGTCGTGAAGTTCTTGGAACTGATTTCTTCGTCATCGTATCCGTTCATGAAGTCAATGAATTGGGGTTCTTTGAAGATCTTGTCACCAGTTCCGTAAGTCATGCCAAAGTCGTGAAGGTCCTTGGGTGGTTGTATCTTAGCAAAGACAGATCTGGCCAAATCCACCGATTGGTCATGGTCCACACATAAAGTGGCGACATTGTTGCAGAAATTGAAGCAATTTACCTTGCAAAGCTGGATTCTTTCGATCTCCAACTTGTAAAAGTCCTGCAAGGCGATTGACCAGTCCTTGACATATATATCATTGAATTCCTTGTACTGTGCCACGGCCATCTGGTATGCTTTCTTGGATTGCGACACCGACAGAGTGACTTTGGAAAGCTTGGCCTGGTTTTTCTCCAATTCCTTACCCCAGGTGGTCTGGCAACTGAGCTGGAGCGATTTTATGCCAATGCAGTCTTCCTGGAATTTGTTCTTGGTGGCCTCGAGGTCCTTGGCTGCGTCATTGCGCTTGTTGATGACCTTGCTCATGTGGTGTTCCAACTTGGCCACTTTCTTGCTATAGATGGCATAGAAGTCGTTCAAGTTGTCGTAGTTGATCTGGCTGACCGACTTGATGAACTTATTGTTGAACTTGGTCATCTGGGCGTTTTCATAGGCAAACTTTTCGAGGGATTTCTTGAGGAATCCCGTTTCTCGAGATCCAAGGGTGTACTTCAGGTTCAACTTATCAAGCTTCTTGTTGTGGTCTTTCTCGATGGATATGCGGTTTTGGTAGTAGTCAAGTAGCTCCTGGAGCGTGTTGAGGGAGTCCTTCATTTTGGACTGGATTGCTCTGAATCCCGAGTCTGAGGGGCCCCAGAAGTTGTTGACAAAGGAGTTGTCCTCGTTCCGAATAGGACCCAAACGGCTCATTGTATAGCGAGATGTAAGGTGCGAGAGAACAGACAGGAAAAGCTTTGGGTTGTGGTGGATATCCTGATGCGTTGGGGTGACGGGATGAAGAACGGTGAGATGGAGCAGACAGGAACAAGCCAATAGTGAATGTGTTCTTTGTTGACGATGTTTCTATGGGATTGGAACTCTTGCCGTTTTGGGAAGACAACAACATTGGGGGAGGGGGGCAGTGCTGACGTAAGCGAGATGTTGCAGCAAGGCAGGCTGATTCCACAATAATGGAGCGGTTGGGTTGCGGCGTGATGCGCATCAACGGCTGGCGTGCATGTAGATGGAGTGCATATATCATGATCGTCGTCCTGCACCCAGACCTCAAGTCAGGAACATGACTCTCGGATACGTAACCGATTGTCTGGGGCTTCACTGCAAGGGCTTCGCTCCGGCAAACAGCTCTACCGTCAGGCTTTTCTCTGGGTTCCCCTACTGGGTAGCCCCCATGTCTTTACCGGAGGTTGCGGTGTGTCAAACGTGCATGAGACCCGGAGTCCGTGGTAGAACCACCGGGTTCTTCGCTGTCACTTCTGCTGACGTAACCCACTCGATCCGGTCCGGTAGCAGGCCCCCATACAAATCCTCGGATCACTTCCGCAACTAGGGAGTGTCCTGCATGTGCACTGTGTCAAAAGCTATCTCAATACTCCATAATACTATGGCGACATAGAAATTAGCTGGAATATATAAAAGACAATACCCCCACCTGTTTTGGCAAGAAGGCTCTTCGTCCCTTTTCAGCATGTCTGCACCTCCCATCTCGTCTTCAAACCAGCTAGTGCTGGCGCCTCCTCCTGCCCCTGCCGATGTTCCGCAAACAAACCAGGCAGAAGTGTCTGCAAACGAAACCAAGCCATCCAAGCCCTATACCATATTCAGAAAAGTGCTGTCGTTCTTGATAGCTCAGTGGTTCTTCATCGGATTGGCCATTTTCATCGTCATTGCCCGGTTTGCTCCCAATTTCGCCAGGTCTGGAGGTCTTATCAAAGCAGAATACACAATTGGCTACGGAGCAGTGGCCATCATTTTCCTCATCTCGGGGTTGTCCATGAGCACCAAGCAGTTGTTCCAGAACTTCTACAACTGGAGAGCCCACGTCACCGTGCTCTCGCTCTCGTTTCTTATCACTTCTTCCTTCGTATATGGACTTGCATGTGGAATTAAGGCCTCCCACGACGGGGCCATCAATGACTGGGTTCTTGTGGGAATGATCATCACCCACGCATGTCCAACTACCGTATCGTCCAATGTGGTCATGACCAAACAGGCCCACGGTAACGACATTCTCACCTTGTGTGAAGTCATCTTGGGTAACCTTTTGGGAGCGTTTGTCACTCCAGCATTGCTCCAGATGTACATGAGAGGCACCTGGGAATTCGGAAACCCTTCCCATCAGGATGGAGTAGACGTTACCATCCTGGAATTGTACAGGCATACCATGCAACAGTTGGGTTGCTCTGTGTTCGCTCCATTGTTCGTTGGTCAAGTGGTGCAGAATATATTGCCCAAGCAGACGAAATGGTTGTGCACCACGTTCTATTTGAACAAGGTGGGCCTGTTCATGTTGTTGCTCATCATGTTCCAGTCATTCTCCACTGCATTCTACCAGCACGCGTTCACTTCTGTGTCCCATGTCTCCATCGTTTTCTTGGTGTTCTTCAACATCGGACTCTACTTGTTCTTCACGTGCATATCCTTCATCTACGCTCGACCTTGGCCTGTCAAGTATTTCCTCAGTGTTCCACCTGATGAGAATTCGACAAAGGCCTACAAAATCTGCTACAAGATTTTCAAGCCATTTTACTACAACAGACGGGATACCGTGGCCATTTTGTTGTGTGGTCCTGCCAAGACAGCTGCTTTGGGTGTGTCCTTGGTCACTTCCCAGTACGGCGCCAATAATCCCCGTTTGGGTATTATTTTAGTTCCCTTGGTGTTGTACCAGTCCGAACAGGTCATTACGGCACAGGTGTTGGTGAACTTCATGAGAAGGTGGATTGAGTCGGAGGAGAAGGTGCCTGAGGATCTCGAGGCCTTGCCAGAGGCCGCAAAGAATATTCCTCCAGAACCTATTCCTGGCCCATCCAACCCAGATGACAGACAGAGTCAAATATCATACAACAATGACACAGGAAGCATATCCACGTCACAGGACTCCAAGAAGCTAAGAAGCTAGTTGTTGTAAGACCCCCCAGCAGCTTAGAAGCCAGCTGTCACTAACCCACTATTTATTAAATACATAAATCTAGAATAATGACATAGATGAAAAACTGGGAATCCACCGACTGTTCTTTTACATCTAGCATTCTAACCAAAGCGATCTCCAATCATATTCAAGCAATTAGTTCATGTTTCATCGTCATCTTGCTTCAACTACCTAGAGTGTAGAATTTTCTATGCTCATCTCGGTGTATTGCCTGTTTTTGTCCAGTTCAGTCAAAACCTAACAAACAGATGCACCCCTGTTACTCTACACTATCTCTCTCATCTCATATCCCCCTCTATCCGCCGAGGCGGCCTACAGTCAATCAAATGTCAGCTAATCAAATGTACATGTATTCATATGAATAAATAACCCGGTTTAGTCCAACTTCTGCACCAAACCCTCCAAAACCTTGCCGAAGTCCAAGTTGGGGTCCTCCCAGTTGATGGCACCCTCGGTCTTGGTCTGCTTGGGGGCGTTGAGCTTGGCGTATTCTTCCTTGGCCTGTCTGATCAATCTCTCCTCCTGCTTCCATTGCTTAGCCGCAGCCTGCTCGTGGTGAGCGCTGTCCAAGCTGTATCTGTGGAAGGCACCGTAGAAGAGACCGGCTCCGAGGAAGGAGTATCTTAACACGTTGAAGGTAGACATGGTGTGGTTCGTGTAGTTGTAGGTAATACTAGTGAATAGTGCACCTATTTTGCCCTACCGAATTTTTCACGCACGCACCCGTGTGATTGGCCAGCCACAAAAGTCTATAGACACCGAACCATGAAACACCTGCAAGTGTTCGTTCTCGTGCTCTTGTCGATGTTGTTGTCGTTCGTCAGCAAAAGAAGCGTCCAGGCCGTCAAATGCACCTCGGGCCGCCGCATGTTCAGCTTGTCCGCTGGCTTGGGCGGTTTCGGTGGAGGTGCCAACGGCACCTCCGGATCTGCCAGTGGCCAGGGAGGAGGACAGAGAGCTGGTTTCTCGTCCAGTGCTGCAGCAGCAGCCGCTGCAGCCACGTCCAAGAACTTTGACGACGTCGCAATCTTGCCTCAGTACACTATTGCTGTGGCGTATCAGGCGAAAGATCGCGAGGAGTCCAATCTCTTCAAGAAAAAGCATCAAAAACCACTGCCCGCACTCGAATCTCCTACTGGAGAAGACAACGCGTTTGTTGCGGTACATGGGGACGGCTCTGTTGCCATGGGAGTGGCAGATGGAGTGGGAGGATGGGCTGATGCGGGATATGACTCGTCAGCCATCTCGCGAGAATTGTGTGCTACCCTCAGGGAAATCCATCAAAACTCGGGAGACAGTACCAAGATCGATCATCTCACCCCCAAACAGATGTTGCATGGCGCGTTTGACCAGGTGCAGCAGTCACCAAAGGTGCAAATCGGAGGCACCACCGCGTGTTTGGGGGTTCTTGAAGGAAGCCGTTTGCGGGTGGCAAATTTGGGCGACTCGTGGTGTGGAGTATTCCGCGACTATGAGTTGGTGCATGAAACCGCGTTCCAGACCCATAAGTTCAACACCCCGTTCCAATTGGCCAAGATTCCTCCTCAGATCCTCAGACAGGCGGAAATCGAGGGTCGCCGCTATATCCGCGATACTCCTGCTCAGGCCGACGAGTATGAGTGGAACGTGCAGAAGAACGACATCGTGGTGTTTGCCACGGACGGAGTAACTGATAACGTGGTACCCAAGGATATCGAGCTCTTTTTGCGGGACCAATTGGAGGGCAAGGGCGCGGAATTGGGGGCCACTGCCAAGTTGTTTGTGAAGGAGGTGGTGAAAGTCTCGAAAGATTCCAATTTTCCTAGTGCTTTTGCCCAGGAGCTCTCGCAATTGACGGGCCAGAAGTATTTAGGGGGCAAGGAGGACGACATCACCGTGGTCATGGTCAAAGTGAACTAGAATAAGGTCATGGACAGATGGAATGAGACTCATATTGATCATAAGTTGAAATGAGACTGATTTTGAAGGTCATGGTAAGATTAAATGAAACTATTTTGAAGGTCATGATTAGATTAAATGAGACTCTTCAAAGATAAGATGAAATGAGAATCATCACAGTCAAGTGATCGTTTTCAAATTGCTATTGGAAGGTGATCTGAAGGCTCCTCTCAGTGGTAAATAGCCTCTCAGTGGTCTTTGGATGGTGAATTGAGACGCTGATGCAACAGCTACGTTTAGTCATTATCTCGATGCAGACACCCGACACAGGAACGTGTTTCGGCTCCTGGATTCAGCCGCCTGCAGCATATATACAATAAGCGGTACAGGAACTAATAAACTAATGTAGAACTATAACGACGGAAGATAACGGCATTTCTACAATGCATTCTGGCACTTTTGCATCCTCCTAGGTGTTGCTAAAATTTGCTTATGTAACTGCTGACTAAGGATGGTCATCATTACATAATCAGCCCTAACTTTAGAAGAGTCCCAGAACCGACCCTTCTCCGTCATGTCGTTGGCTGTCAACAAGCTGAAAAAACGGATTCTAGGGTCACCTTTCAAGTCGCCGCAGCATGCTCCTGGTGCATCAAAAAAAACCAATGATGTGAAATCTGAACAAAGTGATCCTTACCAATCTGACAGTCCCACACCAAGAAGACCTAGTGGTAGCACAGAAGCCACGAAATCGCTCCACAACCAGACTAAATCTGTTGATACTTCCGAATCTGTGAACGATACTTCGGATCTCGCATGTCCGATGTGTCAGGAATCGATGGTGACCCTTTATCAATTGAATCGACACATAGACGATGTCCACGGAATCGAAGACCCTGACTCCTCCAATGCCATTTCTAGACTCGTCAAGAACGATTTCATAAACAATGACATTAAGAAATGGTTCTCCAGCAAAGTAGTTGATTCGCCTCCACAGAAAAGTCCCCAAAGTCGAAAGAATATTACTCTCGACTTATATGATAACAACAAGGGCTTTGGATTGAGAGATGGAGATGATCAGGAAGCTGTTCTGCCTCCATATTCAAGAGCCCAGGATTCTTCTCCTACAAAGTTTGATAATAGAATCATGAGATCGCATTGGAAACTTCCAAGTTCGAAGTCCTCCTGTTCCTATCAGAATTGCAACAAGCCCTTGAGTGTACGGAACGGAATCGTCAATTGCCGGAAGTGTGGAGAGTTATTCTGCAATGAGCATACCCATTTCAGCGTTAGATTAAGGAATCCTCAGGGAGAAGAAACCACTCCCCAATACAATTTCACTAAAACTGGGCTCTGGTCGAGGTCCTGTCCAACCTGTTATTATTCCAAACCAGACATCTTGGTTGGAACGGTTGTAAATAGTCATGATTTGACAGCATCGTTTAAGAAGATGAGACAAGAAAAGCTAGACCTGCATCAATTGCAACGAAGCAAAATTGTCCAGAGATTCATCAAGCTTTCCAATACTTTGGTGGAGAAACAGTTTCAACAAAAGCCCAGCATTTGGACCTCTATCTCCTCAGTTTACAAAAACGATTTTGACCTTTTTGAGCATAGCGACTGGGATGATAATAACATAAGTCATTGTACTGTATGTTTGGTCGGATTTAATATGATGATTCGGAAACATCATTGCCGTCTTTGCGGTAGGATAGTTTGTGATGATTCCCAGGGAGTACGGCAGCATTGCTCTATACTTGTACCGTTGTCTAAACTAATTGACAAGCTTCCTAAATTAAACTACTCGTCCTATATCCAGCAGAATTTCCAAAAGATAGCAAAAGACGAAATAATCAAGTTCAGATGCTGTGTCAACTGCAAAAATTCGTTACTTTATGATTGGAAATTTGAAAAGATTTCCAAGGATGATGACTATGAACCTCTCAAACGATATGAGGTTATGTTGATGATGAAGAGCCAGATCGATGTCTTATTCCCAAGGTATGAAGCTTCTCTTCAGGAGGCAAGGGAAAATACAGGAGTAAACGACGAAATCAACAAACTTCGAAATCGACTCGTTCGCGTACTCAAAGATTTTGAAAGTGCCAATATCAAATTCAGAAACCAATATTTCATAGTGCAAGATCAAAAATTAAAACTAAAGTCTGAGTACTCACAGGAAGCAAGATTAATTAATAACATGTACCAAAGTCTCATGTTGTTTATGCAAGATAAGCTTGTTCGATTCAAGACAATTAATGACCAATTTCAAGAATTGGAGCGAAGAAAAGTAATGGAAGCAAAGGTAAAAGCTGAGCAGATTGGAGATGCAGGACAGGCTCCTTCAAAAGACTCAGAAGCTTCCAAGTTGACCAAGAAACAAATCAGAGAACTTCGAGAAGAATTAATGGTGATGAACGAGCAAAAGTTCTTGGTGGAAAAATTAATTGAGGATTTTACCAAGCAGAGGAAGTTCGAAGAATTGGATTCTCTTATCAACAACAAGGACGAGTTGATCATTACCATAGAAAATTTGGAAAAAAAGTTAGGAGAATTTGGGTTCTAAGGTAAGACAAATAGACCGCAATAGATTCGCAAGTTAGCATTGTGTACTTTTAAAGTTAATATAAACTACTGGTACCAGATACAAAATTGGGGGTAAAGCTTCCAGTACTTGCTCATGTTACTAGAGTCTGCAAATATATACAGTACCAACTGCCTTCATTGTAGGTAGTGTGACCGCCAGGTTAGCTATTCTCAGAAAATAGGTTAGAAGCAGCAGAATCGAAAAGGGTATCTGGTAGTAGAAAATCAGGATATATTTGTAGTGGAAGTCTGTTGTAGATTGTTATACAGTATATGAAGTGATTGCTAAATATCTAGAGCCAGTGGTTTTTTCCATTGGGTGGGAATTGGAATATTTATAGACAAATTCCCCCAAAATTCCACAGAAATCGCCACAGTTGCTGTTTGATTATCCACAGATCCTCACCTAAAATTCGAGGCGATTCCGGTTATAGTTTGAAGTGGTGTGATCGACTATGGCTTCGGCAATGTCGGTAATTTCAATTTCTCCTCACACCTCTGTTAACCAGAAAGCTAAAAGTCGGTAACCCATTTTCTTATCTGCACAACCAACACTCATGGTATTTCTGCTGACCTAATCATACATTTCATAGATGTCAAATTTAACAATAAATCTCTACCTGCTTTCTTTCTATCGGATTGTCAAACTTCTAGCAATCAAAGAATTATAACCTGCTCTTGACGAATATTTTCTCCGATTTTCTCCCTTCCCTAGAGCTTCCTAAATCTGCTATCTCAGTTTCCCCCACATTTGGTCATGTGACCTCAATCTTACCTCGGTCAAATATCTTCAACTTCAACTTGCCATCAACCACCACCATGTCCAAACCCAACCCCAAATCTTTGCCGTTTGCAGATGCAGCAACAATAGGCAAGTAGTTCAAGAACCATTCCTTAAGTTTGTCTACTAACATTTAGTGAGAGCTCACCAAAAGGACGCATATTTTGAGTCCTCCTTCCGTTCTCAGATTCAAGATGTACTTCAACTTCTCAGTGGCCAGAGATTCATCCATTCTCGTCCGGAAGAAATCACAGTTTTCACCAAATCTGTGTATCTTGCGTTGACTACACTTATTGGAGCACGTACTTTAGGTGAAGAATATGTGGATTTGATCTACGTGAATCGTTCTGGTAAGAAAATCCCTAGCATAATACCTCGCTTAGGCTTCATCCTCTCCTATGCATTAATTCCCTATTTAATAACGAAGATTGTCCGGAAATTCAGACCCAAGGATGATGTTGGAGAAGGTAAGAGCAATGCTGTTGTCAAATTCTTGTCTTCTTACAATAAGGTGCTGGACACCATCATGAACATCCACATCGCCATTTTCTACTTTCAAGGAGAATTCTACCTGTTTTCCAAAAGATTATTTGGTTTGAGATATGCATTTGGTCACAACAAGGACACCAAGAAATTGAAGCAAGCAGGAAATTACTCAGTTTTGGGAGCAATAATCTTGTTGCAGTTCGTTGTCAAGGGCATT
Organism: Suhomyces kunorum; assembly: GCA_030561465.1. Lineage (NCBI taxonomy): Eukaryota > Fungi > Ascomycota > Pichiomycetes > Serinales > Debaryomycetaceae > Suhomyces > Suhomyces kunorum. The sequence continues at coordinate 89,387 of JAKTXF010000040.1, read as the reverse complement.
ATTCATCTCAAAGCATACTCAGATGAAAGAAAGTTAAATTTAAAGGAGAAAGAAGACGGTGCAGACAACGAAAATGCAAAGGAGTCCCTACATATCGATAATATCGATGAATTGAAGGCCATTGATCTCCAAAGCACAGGCACAGTCATTGATCTCAACGATCCCAAAGTATTGCCATACCTTCCAAGCAATGCACGCTCTTGCATGTTATGTTTATCTGCCATGGTCAACCCTTCAGCAGCAGTATGTGGCCATCTTTTCTGTTGGGATTGTATCGTGGGTTGGTTGAGAGAGCATCCGGAATGTCCATTGTGTCGGCAACTGTGTGTGGAACAGAACTTACTCCCATTGAAATGATACATCACCACTGGGATGAATTTTGGATAAATACGCAATAGTCACTCACTGAATCATTTATACTTGCGGCTTTCATGATGAAGACGCTAATATGAATCTCAATGTGAGCCCTGTAAATTAGGTTTTAGGTTTTAGTGCTATTCGAGCAAATCATGCACTTCGCTTAATATTAATTCATTATGACACTTTTTGTAGGTGTAAATGTATGGAGCTTCGAAACCCATGAATCAGCAAATTACCGAGGTTACTTATTCGTTTGAAGGTCTCATTTTTCTGATTATAATTGGAATCAGATAAAGATTATCGCTGACCAAGTGAAGGGTTTTTTTTGGAAGATTTGCGGATTTTCGCATCAAGGATCCATTTGCCCAATTTGATACAATTTCTAAAATTTTGAAAAATGTACAGAAACATTCCTAAATTGCTTAAAAAGATAAGGAACTGGATAAGTTGACCAGTTAATTAAATGTGAAAGTGAGTTGTACTTGCTCCTTTCGGTAAACCCATACTTCAATCCACTGAATCCCATAATTAAAATTCCCCAATTAATTAGACACATTACAACGCAAAACCACTTCACTTACAAAATAACCTTCACTTTTATCCACACACCTGTTCAATTTTCCAAATTCCCTTTCAATCACTCATAAGTTGGCTACCTGGCCTCCCATGCTTCCAACTCCACGTCATATCCGAGCCGACGTGCCACGTGACCAAATCGCGTTAATGAAATTCATCAACACTTACAAACATCACAGATGGCTTCGAACCAAGCGTTTGCGTTACCGTATTCAAGTCTGAATGATTTGAAGAGTATGGACGCTATGAATGCAGAGTACTCAAAAACCTACAAGCCCAACAAAAAAAAGTCATTGACGGGGACTGTGAGCTCCATAATACAACAGACATTGAAACCATTGACTGACTTCGCTTTGACCTATAAGAAGTTGCTGATTGTGTTATTAACCTTTGCGTGTCTTTCACTCTTGACTTCCACACCATTCGTGCCACATTTCAAATCCGCCAGTCCTAAGGTGGTGATTATATTGGCGGCCAACGAAGGTGGTGGTGTTTTGAAATGGAAGTCGCCCCAAGAATGGTCTGTGGAAAGATCGTCCATTGCCAACAAGAAGAATTATGCTAAGCTTCACGGCTACGGGTTGACCATCAAGGACATGACGATCAAGAAAAGATATTCACACGAGTGGAGAGAGTCCTGGGAGAAGGTCGATATCATGAAACAGACCATGAGACAGTTCCCCAACACCGAGTGGTTCTGGTGGTTGGATTTACACACCTACATTATGGAGCCACAGATCTCCTTGGAAGAGCATTTCCTTAACGACTTAGACAATGCTACTTACAGAACCTTAGACACGTTCAATCCGTTGAACTTGCCCGTGGATATCCCATACACCGACTTCAAGCACGAAATCGACATGATCATTACCCAGGATTGCGGTGGTTTCAACTTGGGCTCGTTCTTGATGAGACGTTCCAGCTGGAGCGAGATGCTTCTTGACATCTGGTGGGATCCTGCCATGTATGAGCAGATGCACATGCAGTGGGAGCACAAGGAACAGGATGCGTTGGAGACGTTGTATTCCACCCAGGCCTGGATCCGTGAAAAGGTCGGTTTCTTGCCCTTGAGGAAAATAAACGCATTCCCTCCAGGTGCATGCTCAGACAAGGCCGACGATCCGCAATATTTCTACCACAACCACGATTTCGTCATCAACATGGCGGGATGTGAATGGGGCAGAGACTGTTGGGGAGAGATGGAGCATTACAAGGCGTTATCCAAGAAGTTGCAAAGAAAGTGGTGGCAGTTCTGGCAATAATTGCCCGAACGCGGTAGTTTAATTATAATAGAAGGCATATTGATATGTTCATTGAGTAGAGACATTTTCATCCAATCTGGGGCGTTCGAGGGTGTCCAATGCTGGTAGAGAAATCAGTCAGAAATTGAGGTACCATACAAATCTTGTAAAAAATCTCGAAAAAAAAGTACCGACTTCACTCTAACCCCCCTATCTGTAAATTCACCGCAATCAAGCCGTAAACTTACCTATTTTCTTTCACTTCCCACTACACTCATTTTTCAGTACTGTCGCAGTGAAATTTCACTGCCACGGTAGACACCACGGCATTTCCACGAAAACACGGAGAAAAATCCCAAAATAACTTATTTACCACAATTCCCCAATACCTAAATCCACTTCTATCTGCCGTTCTTCACCCCTTCACCCCTTCACCTCTTCACCTTTCTCTCCCTCTCATCCATCCACTTTACCCTGTTCTCTTTCTCCCGCGGTCGTGCGCACACCACACACCCTACTCAACCCAAACCAAATATCCTCTCACCGTTTCGAACTATCCAAACATGTCAGACAACTTCTGGTTCAATGACAATGCGTTTCTGAATCCAGGCTCTTCCAAGCATGATCCCAGTGACGACTTCTTGACCAATATATTTGATCAGAATAACACTCCTCTGAGTACTCCGGGAATGAACTCAGGCATGGTTTCTCCCGGTATCAACCAAGATATCGGACCCGCCCAGCTTCTTGCACAGCAGCATCAGAAACAACCCCAGCAACAACATCAGCAGCAGCAGTCACAGAGCCATAACTTCAATCCGCAGATGTTCTTGAGACAGGCCCAGGCCCAGTCCCAGCAGAATATCAACCATAACCAACAAGGCCAGCACTCCCAAAACATGGACCAGGCGAAAAAGGAGCAGCTCCAGAAGATGAGACAGCACATCTTGCAGCAGCAGATGTTGCAGAGACAGCAACAGCAGCAACAGCAGCAACAGCAGCAACAGCAGCAACAGCAGAAACAGCAACAGCAACAACAACAACAACAACAACAGCAGTCTCCTGCGAACATGATCCTCATGAGTGGAATGTCGCCGCAAGCAACTCTGCAGAATCGGAACCTGATGGCAACTTCTGGTCAGCAACAGGGAACTCCCATGATGAACACTAACTTGTCCCAGGGCCAGAACCCCATGCAACCCCACATGCAGAATCAGAATTCCTACAGTGCCAGTCCGGTCAACATGATGTCGCCCCATCAGAACAACTCAATCCTTAATCAGCCACAGAATGCCCTGCAGAATCCTCAGCATCAGCAAGTAAATTTGGCGCAGACCCAGGGACAAGGACAGGGTCAGACTCCGCAACAGTCTGCCTCTAGACAATTGAACAAGCCTCCCCCAGCTCAAATTGCCCAGATGCAAATCGAGTTGTTTTTGACTTCCCTCTATGACTTCATGACTCGTCGTGGAACCCCCATTACTCTGCCACCCATGATCAACAATAAGAAAGTAAATTTGTTTTTCTTTCATTTTTTGTCTCAAAAATTGGGTGGGCCCCAGCAATTGGTGAAATGGGTCCAACAACCTAACTTAAACTCGCAACAGAATCCTTGGTTGTTGATTGGACACAAGCTCGGATTGTATGAAGGCGCTGAACAAGACCAGTCATCCAGACAACAAATCGACCGGGAAATAAGTAACTGCTATGTCAATTACTTGTTTCCTTATGAACAGTACTTTAGTACTCCTGATGGAAATAAGGATATTCAGCAGAGAAGAATGCAATTCCAAAAGCAAATCTTGCTCAGATTCCAACAACAGCAACAACAGTCGCCTTCTGCTCAATCGAATCAAAATCAGAATAGGTCGAATACCCCCTATTCGATGTCCCAGATGTCTCCACCACAAGCAGGTGTTCAATCCCCAGCTTTGCCCAATGTTCCTACACCTGGTGGTATTCCACATCAGAGTCCTTTGATGTCTCAAGCTCCCACACCACAACAGAGAAAATTATCTAGGGTCAGCAACCCTTCTAACCACAATTCTCCTGTCCCTGTTCAGTCGCCTTATTTGCAAAACCAACAAATCAACACCAGAAACGGACCTTTGCAAAACCTGCAATTGAATCTCCAACAGGCTCAAGCTCAACAATTATTGCAGCAAAGGCAAGCCCAAAATAGACAAGCCCAATCACAGGTTTCGTCCCAATCTCAGACTTCTACTATGTCTAATCACGCTCAAATCCAAGCACAAGCACAGGCACAAGCTAAAGTGAAGGCTATGAGGGCTCAGTTCCAACAGCAACAGCAACAACAGCAACAGCAGCAACAACAATTCCAACAACAACAACAACAACAACAACTTCCACAACATCTCCAACAACAGCCTCAGGCACACCAAGGAGCACAGCAGCAGCAACATCTTCAACAGCAACAGCCACAGCAGCAGCAACAACAGCTTCAACAACATCAACAGCAGCAACAGCTCCAACAACAGTTACAACAACAATACCAACAGCAGCATCCAAATGCTCAGATCCCTCAATCACAAGGAGTGAATCCCCAGTTGGATCAGGCTCCAGTGCCAGCTATATATGGTGAAGCTGAAGGTGATGAAGAGCCCAACATTATCAAGAACTACATTCCATTCAACAAGATTGTGGATACCCATGGTGGCTACCAAATCAAAGAATTGTCACAAATTGCTAGTGAAATTGAAATTACCAAGCCAGTGTATTTGTTTGCACCGGAGCTTGGCTCAATTAACATGCAAGCATTGATTATGGGTCTCAAATCGGCTGGTCCAAATAGTGGTGACGTCTTCAATGCATTGAACACATTGTTAGTGATATCATCTGACGTGAATTATGCTTTCAAGATCGATGATTGTCTTGAGTTACTCGACACTTTATCTAAATTGGGTCTCAAAGTTTTGCAGCAGATTGTCAAAGAAGGAGTCAAAGAAGACACTTATTTATTCCAAGATACGAAGAACATCAACTCCAACTCGAACATTGACGATGTTTTTAACAAGTATGTTGGAAATAATAGTAATGATTTGTTACCCGAGGACATCAATTTCGTTGTTAATTCATTGACTGGTCAGATTGAAGCTGAGGAAGATGATGAAGACATGGAGGATGTTGTTTTTACACCATTCAGCAAAACGCCAGCAGAATCCGCTTCAACTTCTCCAGGAACTGCAAGTGAGTCTGGAAATCTCACCTTCAAAATTCCAGATTATACGACGTCGTTGCATCTTTTTAAGAAGGAGAACAAATATCACTTCAGCAAAATACAAACCAAGAGTGCCAATGATGATCAAATCATGTTAGTCGATCAGTTGATCACTATCACGATGATTTTGAGAAACATCTCCTTCATTGATCTCAATAAGCCTACAGCTGCAGAGAATGAACACTTTAGAACGCTTCTTTTTGAGATTGTGAAGAATGTGGCGTTGCACGAGGGGCAGTTTGTGTTCCAAAGAAAGAAGTTGTGCTTGTTGAAGGATTGTCTCTTGATGTTGGCCAATATTGCGTACTTCGTTGAATTGAGAAGCATGGAGGAGGCGTTCCTTTCGTTTGTTTTGGTGAGTTCGTTTGGACCTGCCTTAGAGGAAGACTGTTCTATCCCGTTTGCCAGTTTGGATTCCCACTCATATCTTCCATTTGGTATTGATGCTTTCACCAAGATCATTGTGCGTGAGCCCCACAACAGATCTCTTATGCAAGGGGTGTTAAACGGAACTTTGACCATCACCACGGCTGCCTATGCCAACACGAAGCCATTCCAGGTGCAAGTGGCTGACCAGGAAATTACCAGAAAAATGGCGATTGCCTATCTTGATGGTGACGAAGCGGGCTTCAAGTCGGGCAAATTGTTGACGAAGGCGTTCCAGCTCTACATGAGCATCATTCCGTTTGATGCCAACAGCTACGAGTTTTCCAAGCTCATTTTCATCCGAGCCACCACTATTTCGCAGTCGTTGTTCGGAGCCAAGCTCATCATCGACATGGTATCGCTTGAAGAGACGTCACCCACTCCAAATCTCACCATCAGATGGCTTATCCATAACCGGGGGCTTCTTTTGAGCAACTTCTCTCGGGTTTCTGTTGCCTTGGTGTCGGAGACCGGCAAATTTTCCAAGGAATCCAACGAGTTCAAGGTGTTGTCGTTGGTGTTGGTCAAGTCGTTGATTGTGGTGAACTCGTTGGTGAGCAACTTGGTGCAGGCATACGACCAGGCACGCCAGAATTCTGAACTGGACCAGAATATGTCGCACGAATTGCAAGCGATCAAAGATCTCTGCCGCATTGTGCCTGATGCCAACTTGGCCTTGGACACCTTCCTCGCTCCCACCATCGATAGCACCTTAGGGAAGGAAGTGATCCGTTTATTGGAGTTGCTCCGGGAAATCCAGAGGGCCTAGACTCTAGACCCAAGACCCTAGATCCTCGATCCTAGACCCCCATGTTCGGACTGTGAAGCCGTCCGGAACCTTCTGATCCGGCCGCAAATCCCCACTGTGTATTTAACTAATCCACGCTGTACTATTCCGCATTGAGTAATGGACGATATCGCTGCCGATAGGATCGATTTACCTATTGTGTGCTCGGTTATCCTTCTGAGGTGCAGGGTCCTCCGTACCTAATCGAGCAAGCGAAAACGGCAGATAAGGATCGCGCATGCATAAATACCGGATCCACCCCACAAATGCTGGACAACTACCAGCTCTACTGCTTAGGCCCCTTCCGGAGTTGCATAGCTTCTCCTATACGCTTCTGTTAGATTCGCTGTTAGACTCGTTTTTTAACTCGCTCTTCCTCAACTTTCCGTTTCCGTTTCCGCTTATCTATCCCATTGCAAAATGGCCACTACAGTTGATCTGATGCACATCGCATCCACACCCCAAGTAACCGTGGACTCTAACCAGGTTGCAGGCGAACACACGCTTCCTGCCAGTTGGTGGACCAACGAGGCCATCTTCGAACTCGAAAAGAGGGCCATTTTCCACCAATCGTGGCAGTTCTGTACCCACGCACTGCGGTTCACCAAAGCAGGAGACTACTACGCCTTTTCAGTGGCCGGAATCAATTTCTTTATCATCAAGTCCATTCTGGACGGGAAATTGAAGGCCTTCCACAACGTGTGCCGCCATCGGGCCTATCCCGTTGTCCGTAAGGACAACGGGTCATCCACGGTGCTTGGGTGCAAATATCACGGTTGGAGCTATAACAGTGATGGAGTGTTGAACAAGGCACCCCATTTTGGCAATGTCGAGGGCTTTTCCAAGGAGGAAAACTCCTTGTATCCCATTCACACCCATGTGACGGTCCAAGGCTTGGTGTTTGTCAATTTCACCAACGATGCTGACTTGTTTGTCGAGTTCGACAAGTGGTACGAGGGTTTGGCCACGGAACTCGGCGAATTCGACTTCGACGACTACGAATACCATATGTCCTACGAGTTGGACGGCCAGTTCAACTGGAAAACCCTTATGGACGGCTACCAGGAGTGCTACCATTGTCCCACGGCCCATCCCGGGTTGAACTCAGCCTTCAAGATGGAAACCTACAAGGTGGTGCCAAAAACCAGATACTGTCGCCATTATGCCGACATTGTGCGTAACAAGCCTGCTCCTGAGGAAGAAACTAAGCAGGAAGGAGGTTGGTTCGGATTTTCTAAAAAGGAAAAGCCCCAGCCCAAGATTCCGGCCAAAAAGAACCCTGGAGGTGATTTTGACGGACTTTGGGTATACCTTTTCCCCAGTAACGGTATCAATTGCTATTCCCCTGCCTGGTATTCCATCAGGGTGTTACCCCAGACTGCCAAACACACCATTTTGCAGTACAGCATCTACACCAAGAAGGGATTGGGAGAGACGGAGAAGAAGGAATTCGTGGACTTCTTGCAGTTGGTGGAACTCGAGGACTTTAATTTGTGCCAATTGACTCAGAAGAACTTGGACCAGGGAATTTATTCTACCGGATACTTGCACCCCCAGAAGGAAAGAGGTGTGTTGTACTACCAAGGCTTGGTGAAGGACATGGTTAAGGCCCATTTCAGCAAGGAACAGGCCGCAAGACACCATATCAAGCCTGCTTCGGTGGCCCCTACTTCTAAGAACAAGGATGTGCAGGAGTTGGAGCAGATCTGCCAGGCGGTAGACTGTGGATCGCTGGATTTGGCCATGGAGTGGTAACCTACACTTGTTTCCAGTATTGTTTTGTTGAATGAATGAATAAATATAGGAGAAAATTATTTCTAGTTTACAGTGCTATTGTTTAGTCGAAATGAATGTTTCAAAGAATTTGACCTTGTTTTCTAATTTATTTTGTTGAAATTAATGTCTCCAAGTATTCTACACTTGTTTATAGTGTCATTATTTAGTTGAATAAATAAGTCTATCAGAAAATCTACACTCGTTTCCAGTGCCATTATTTAGTCGAACTAAATCTATCAAAGAAGTCCTAACTTTTCCATTCTAACATGGACGGCGTTTCTGTGAGCTTCCAAGCCTTCAACCGCGGCCAACGTCATCACTGCCTTACCAATGCTCTTCAATCCCTTCTCAGTAACGTCTTGCGAAGTAATGAACTTTTGGAACGTGGCAGTATTCACACCAGAATATTGTCTGGCATATCCGTAGGTGGGCAAGGTGTGGTTGGTACCACTGGAGTAATCTCCACATGATTCTGGCGACAATGCTCCCACAAACACAGAACCAGCATTTTCTATGTAGTCTGGAACGTATTTGGGTGCGTCGTCAATCTGGAGAATCAAGTGTTCTGGCGCATATTGGTTGGACAACTTGAACGCCTCCTCGTAGGTTTTCACCAACAAGGTGAATGAGTGTGACAAACACTTGCTGACAATCTTCTTTCTTGGAAGAACTTCGGCCTGTCTCTTGACAGCAGACTCAAACTCTTTCAATTTCTTCTCAGTCAAGTCCACACCAATAAGAATAACTTGCGAATCAACACCATGTTCAGCTTGAGACAACAAGTCACTGGCAACAAAGTCGGCATCAGCATTTCCGTCAGCAATAACCAAAACCTCAGATGGTCCGGCTGGCATGTCAATGGAACACAACGCTTGTGTGTCGTTTTGAACATACATCTTAGCAGCTGTGACAAATTGGTTTCCTGGACCCAAGATCTTGTCACACTTCAACACGGTTTCAGTTCCGTATGCCATGGCAGTGATGGCCTGAGCTCCTCCTGCCATCACAATACTCTTAGCACCCAACTTGTGAGCAACATATACCACTTCTGGAGTCAATCTTCCGGTGCTTCTAGCAGGAGGTGAAGCAATGATAATATTCTTACATCCTGCAACTTTAGCGGGAACACCCAACATCATGGCAGTAGAAGGCAAAACTGCAGTTCCTCCAGGGACATACAAGCCCACATTTTCGATTGGTTTGGCAAACCGAGAACAGAATACACCAGGTGCAGTTTCGACAGTCATAACTTCTTCCTTAGGCAACTGAGCAGAGTGGAACTTCTCGATGTTAGCAATGGAAATGTCAATTGCTTCCTTCATGTCTTCCGAAATTTGCATCCACTCTTTAGGGAATGGTGCGTTCAATACAGGAGCATCCAATTGAACACCATCGAACTTGGAAGTAAGCTCCAATAACGCCTTGTCACCCTCCTTCTGGACTTTCTCGATAATTGGCAACACCAACTTCATGATATCCGCAGTCTTTTGCACGGGTCTAGTCAAGGCTCTCTCAATTTGCTTAGCATCTGAGGTGGTACCATCGATAACCTCCATCTTGAATTCAAGCTCTGATTCCTTGACTGGGGCAACAGGTTCAGCCTTCTTTTCAGTATAGGCAGGCTTGGCATCGCCCTTGCGTCTAGTGACCTTGGCACTCTTGATATCCAAGTTCTTCTCGATATCAGCCAATCTGACACCGTTTTTGATGCACCACACCATGGCAAAGTAGAACAAGTCAGCACATTCCCAGGCAACTTCATCCTTTCCATCCTTGGGGGAGGCTATCAACTCGTCCAATTCCTCTTTGAGCTTGGCCACCAACAATTTCTCATCGTTAAAAAGTCTCTTGGTGTAGGAGCCTTCAGGAGCAGACCCCAATCTCTTAGCAAGTGTGTTGTCCAACTTGCTCAAGCCAGAACCGTAACTCTCATCGCTCTGCTTCAATTCCCCATCGTGGAAACAGGTGAAGTTTCCAGGAAGGTGGCAGAAACCGTAGCCTTCTCTTGGGGCTACCACAAACTTGACAACGTCATTATCGCAGTCCTTCTCCAATCTGATCAACTCTTGAGTGGCCCCACTAGTCTTTCCCTTGTACCATAATTCGTCCCGACGCTTACGTGACTGGTACACACCTTCCTTTTCAGCAATCGCAGCTTTGATGGAGTCAACGGACGAATACACCACTCCCAAGGCAGTGTACGAGGGAGCAGGGGTGGTGATCAAGGTGGTGAAGAGACCATCAGGACGGTCAGTAGTGAGAGTGCCAGTGAAAATGTCGGCGATGGAGATCTTGCTGGGTTCATTCAACTTGGTGGTCAATTTTTCAGCACTGATGATGGGGTAATAGCCGTTTTGGGCAACTCTGTTTGCGGTAGCTTGGTCAATACTTGCGTTGCGGTAGTAGACGATGCGGTTTCCATCCTGGCTGTGCTTCTTCAACGCATCAGGGGCGATTTCTTGCGAGAAAACGAACGAAGCCTCGGTTTTCAACAAGTTTTCAGGGACTTCTGTCTGGTCAAACTGGAATGCGAATCTGCTGGTAGGAAGGCCCGATTCAAGCACTTTTAGGGCAAACTTCGAGTCCACAATCACCTGACGCACACCTGAATTCAATACTTCCACCAACTGGTCCACAGAAACGTCGTTTTCGCTGGCATCGATGTCTACCTGGATGGAGTTGGGAAATTGGTGGAGAAAGTGCTTGGAAAATTGCACGGATTTCAACGGAAACAAGATCTGGCCCACCACAGAAAGCGCCTGAACGATGTCCAGGTCATTTGGATTGGCCACTAGCGGCAATAACGGAAAAGTCATGGAGAGAAGAGATGTAGTGTTGGCGCTAAAAACGTCTTTAACAGCATTTGCGGAGTTGAGTCATAGGCACGTGAAGCGCGATTCGTTATCTATGGCAGCTGACGTCAGCAGACTTGGATATGGAATCTACTGCGAATCAAATCATTGATATCGTAATAATCTATGTACGCCTGAGAATTAGAGGAGGTAGAGAATATTTTGACAGGTGGCGGATTCACAAACGCCTAGAAGTTAAACTCGCTCCGGAACTGGTCCAAGTCCATTCCGGGCTTCACCAACTCGAGCAAGTCCCTTCTGTCCATGGCAATGAACGCTCTCTTCAACGTCTCGGTCAATGCAGTGGATTGGTTGTGGTTTAAGGTGGTGGCGTTGTCCTGAACTCCCTCCACTTCGTGCATGGTCAATCCACTCAACAAGTGCTCGGCCGCCTCCTTGTAGCACCCGATGTTGATACAAGAAACCCCCAAGTTGTATCTAGCTCTGACGAAGGTAGGCTTCAACGAGAGCGCCTTGAAGTAGGCGTCCACCGCCTCCTCCGATCTGTTGGAGTTGGCCAATGACGCACCGAGTCTGTTCCACAACACTGCGTCGTCTGGTCTGATGGACAATGCAGACTTGAAGCAATCAATGGTCTTGTCAAAGTCCTCGTTGGCGTAGAACAAAACACCCAAACCCATCTGCACATCGGCATCCATGTTGGCCTGGTCAGGCGAGAGCTGGGCCGCATTGATGAAGAGCTCGGTCACTCTCTTGTTCAAGGAAAACCTGTCTTCGTCGGTGATTTTGGGGTTGGCTTCACGCGCACGGTCAGCCACCTCGGGGTATTTGGTCGACATCCATCTCTCAAGCGTGGCAAATGCAGCGTTATCATAGCCCTCATTGATGTAGGAAATGGCCAAGGTCATCAATGCCTCAGAGTTTTCGGGATGCAACTCCAAGCATTTTTCCAAGGCAGATATACCGGCAATCTCCTTCTCGTTCTGTGTTTGGACCTCTCCCAACTTCAACCAGGCGTTGATGTGTCCCTGGTCTCTTTGAATGGCGGCCTCGAATGCTAACGCAGCTTCTGAAAGCTTGGCACCGTTCTCCATCAACTGCAATCCAATCTCGTAGAGATCAGTGTCAGCAGGCATTTCCAAGAATTGGTTGTGTTCCTTGCTTTCAAACTTGTAGTCACCGAAATGAGCTCTGGTGGATGCATACATGGCGAAATCCTTCTCCCATTGGCTCATGTCGGCTGGAAGCGGGTCACGCTGGGTGCTCTTGTAATTGTCGTACTGTTGGGAAATGAAGTCGTTCTCCATCGCATCGGAGTTCAAGCCATCCCAGACCTCCTGGAAGGTGGCCTGGTACTTGTCGTCAATGACAAACTCAGGGGATTCGGCGCGCTCGACCGGTTCAGCCTCGACTTCCTTGACCTCGTTTGTCAACTCTTCAATTTCCTTGAAGTGGTTGTCCCAGTCCACCTGTGGTTCCTGGGATTGCTGCACAACTGGTTGCTGTTGCTGCTGATGGGCTATGCCACCCGCCATCATGGACATGCCCATCATGGGGCGGTATCCGCCCATTCTCATGGGCATGGTGGTGTACTGCAGAGCCTGGGCGGTCTGGAGAGCGGGCTCCATGGGCTTCTGCTTGAACTCAGAGCCCCACTGTGAGGTGAGGGGACTTCCCACCTTGCCGGGGTTCTGTTGCGACACGGGCGAAGGGCTGTGGGTCTGGAATTCGTTGGTCCATTGGGGCTGAGCTTGGTGTACGGCAGAAGGACCGCCTTGAATCATGTTCAACTCGTGTCTCATGGGCTGGAACTGGAAGCTGTTGCCAGCCCCGCCGCCCATGAACTGTTCCATGTTCTGTCTTTCTCTGGCGTTCATCAAGTTGTCCAGTTTGAACCCCGAACCTTGAATGACGGGACCAGCGCCTGCGGTCTGTCTTTGCAAGGATCTGTCTTCCTGGGTGTGTTTGTTGAACTGGGCGATGGCATTACCGTTAACGGAGCAATCTGCTCCTCCTCCCACAAACGACATGATGTTGGTGGCAAAAAAAGGCTGGTGGTGAAATGATTAGAAAGCAGGGAAAGACTGACTATAAATGTCAATTTGAGTGGGGGGATTGTGTGCAGGCGGAATTTCCTACCGAGGAATGCATGAGATAATTCTTGCAACCGGTGAGGACACGTCGGATCGGAGTGAGAAGAATATAGGGAAGTAGGAGGAGGAGACGGGGCAGTTATCAACGGATAAAGGGGGTGCTAGAGAGCAAACAATTGGGTTGGAGTGATGAGGATGTTGGGATATGGGGAAATCCACTTTGGAAGGGTGAAAATGGGTGTGGATGCAAGACTCAACATCCTCGGTGTGATACCGGTTCCGGGATCTGGAAGTTCTCATTAGATTTTGTGCGAACAATTGAGAAAATGTAGGGCCAGAATGGGTGCGAATCGAGTGGGGATTGAAACAGCCACGGTGTAATTGAGAAAAGAGAGTTCACGTGAAGAGGTACAAGTGGAGGATGATGTATGGTGGAACTGAAGTGAGGAATGGGTAATGAAATATGGTGGAATGCGTGAATTGTATGATATAATTGCCTTCAAAGCAATTTAGATTTTCCTCATAGTATGGCAATTTTGCAATCCACAAACTAATCTGAATTTACATGTATAATTTAATTGCATTGCTTCCCAATATTCAATTGTCTGTTTGTTTTATTCTTCTAGAATATCTAGACATTTATATTCTTTAAGCATTACTCCCAGTCTTCGACTCCTACATTCTCTCGTCGTCTCTTTATTCGTCTCGCCTAATTACATAGTGAAATGAACTCATTTCTATTTATACAAGATGCGATAAAACCCTATCACCGTCCAGGTGCTTAGTGGTCGACCTTTGGAGCGTTGGGCAACGCCTTCAAGGATACTCTGATGGCATCAACACCCTTCAACAAGTCTTCCTCGGAAATCACCAATGGTGGAGCAAGTCTGATGATGTGGTCGTGGGTAGGCTTAGCCAACACTCCGTTGTCCTTCATCAACATGCACAAGTCCCAGGCAGATCTGCCGTTGGTCTTGGTATCGTCAATGACAATGGCAGACAACAAACCCATGCCTCTGACCTCGGAGATGACTCCGTTAAATTCGGACTTCAACTCCTCAAGCTTGGTAGTCAACAACTTACCCAATGCTTCTGCTCTCTCGACCAACTTCTCATCCTTGATCACGTCCAAGGCAGCAATGGTCACACGACAAGCCAAGGGGTTACCACCGTAGGTGGAACCGTGCGAGCCTGGAGTGAAGCACAGCATGACTTCCTTGGAGGCCAACAAGGCCGAAACTGGGATCACACCGCCAGAAATGGCCTTACCCAACAACACGATGTCGGGTTTGACACCCTCGGAGTGCTCATAGCACAACATCTTACCGGTTCTACCGATACCGGTCTGGATCTCATCACAGATTAACAACACGTTGTGTTTCTTGCACAAGGCCTGGACTTGGCTCAAGTAGTCCTTTGGTGGGACCACAATACCGGCCTCACCTTGGATGGGCTCCAACAAGATGGCAGCGACCTTGTCGCCAGCATTGTTGAGGGCCTTCTCCACGTCTTCAATCTCACCGTATCTTAAGAAAGTGCCCTCTTTTTCACCAGGAATCTGAGGACCGACACCGCCCAAGTAAGGACCGAAGTTGGAGAAGGCGTCGGGGTCGGTGGACATGGAAATCACACCCAAGGTTCTGCCGTGGAAGTTGTTGACTGCGGATAAGATGATGGCCTGGTTCTCGGGGATGCCCTTCTTGACGTAACCCCATCTTCTGGCCAATTTCAACGCCGATTCGACGGCCTCGGCACCGGTGTTCATGGGCAACACGCTCTCGTAGTCAAAGTACTCGGTGATGTACTTGGCAAACACTCCGAACACGTCGGATGAGAAGGCTCTGGAACACAAGGTCAACTTGGTGGCCTGGTCCACCAATGCCTCGACGATCTTGGGGTGGCAATGGCCTTGGTTGACGGCAGAGTATGCCGACAAGAAGTCCAAGTACTCCTTTCCTTCGGGGTCCCACACATGGGCACCCGAAGCCTTGGAAAACACCACGGGCAATGGGTGGTAGTTGTGAGCAGAGAAGTCGTGTTCGTATTCTCTGGCAACAGAGGAGGAAACGTTAAAGTTTGGAGCTGGCATTGTGGAGTAGCTTTGTATGAAGAAAGGGAACAACAACGGGGAGGGAATGGAACTTCTTATATAGAAAAGCGATCGGTAGCTGCTGCCTATAGGTGTTTCTGCCCCACGGTGTGGTGGCCCGAATCTGGCCGCGTACGGCAGGCAGGTGCGAGGGTGGGGAGCGCCGGAAACGCGCGGAAGGAGACCGCGTGGGTCACGTGTGCGTATCTATTCAAGGTGGAATGTGTGGCCAATGGAGTTGCTGCAACAACGGGGTTTGTGAGTGATCTTCTGTGACTCCGATGCCGCACCTGATATCTCCACCATTCTTTAATGCCCCGCACCTGATCTTTTTCAACGATACCCCCATCGGGATTCGCAGGTTTCTGCCTTGTTTCTCATTGCTAGAACCAACCTTCACTATACTTGCGCATTCTGGTCGTGCGCACACCACTACATATTTACCTAACATTAACCACAGTTCTGCTAGACATCACCAACATGAGTCAACCCAACGCTAAAAGACAGATGAATCGTGGCATCCAACCACAAACTGTCGACCCTGAGATATCCGAATTATCAACCGTGGGAATGCGCGTCAGAAAGGCTGTGGCCGAAGGGTTTGCGCTCCCCAGTCAAACTCAATACAGCTACAACAACGGCAACAACCAGTTCCAAAGAGTGCCTCTTCCCTCGAAGATGAGCCAGCCCCCCTCATTAGTTAATAGTGGATCCACATATGACTCTTCCTGCTCCAGTTTGAGCGATTGGGATTCCCGTTACGACATCCACAATTTCCCCTTGCAAACATTGCCTGAGTTCAACATGGCCAGCAAGAGAAAGTATGACGAGTCCGACATGAACTTGGAATTAGGTGGGTTGAAGCAGAAGTACGGAGACTTGGCATTTAACGAGGATTTCTAGGGTTTATTTCGCATTGGGCTAGCCCGTGCTTCGGACATCCAGGCTCCGGTGCATCGCAGCAGTGATTTCTCGACATATTTGAGCCTGCTGGGACTGGAGAGTGTTGGTGGTGGTCTGAGTGATGTTTCTTGGAACACTGGCACCAGCAGACCGTGTCTGGATGTCATTATATTGTGCTATGCTCTGTGATGGAGCGAACTATTTAGGATTGTCAATACATTGTAGCTATTATTGTTTAGAGGATGAGATTGGTTGTATGGGGGGAAAAGTCGGGAATTTTCTGGCATCTGTTGAGTTCTGGATATTCGTTACTTTTGGACCACGGGTAATAGTAGATTCCCAGAAATGACTGGAAGGTATCATCGCATAAGCGTCAAAATTGCACGATAATTCGTTGAAGGGCTCTGTTGCCTACTAATCCATCCTAAACCCACAGAACTCACCACTCATATCTTTAAACCCAGAAAACAGTCCCAAATTGCCGCTTTCAACCATTTATCACCAATCTCAAAACCAGGCCACAGCCGTGTTCACCACAATAACTCCCTTCAGTCGAGTCAATGCCCCATTCTTTCTATCCTGGACTCTCGTGATCTTCCCGCGTATCTACTTGTCAATAATTAAACATACCCTATTTCTGCTGATTCCTTGGTTTTGTCCCTCCCTGTAGGGTCTATCAACACACACTTTAAAATTTCATCAATCGCGACTCCTTCGTTCTTTATTTACCCAGTTACGGCAATGTTATCTAATGTCTGGACCAAGCTAGGAAGGCCGTTTGCCAATCTCAGTGTCAAGGAAAAGGCCTTATTCATTATCCGGATCACTTCCAACGCAATAACCCTAATCTTGACGCTTGTGGTGTTGGTAGGTCCCTTGCTCACCAACAAGTTGTACATCGGAAGAATCAACTGTGCCCATTTGAACGTGGCAAAAGGTCTCTACAACTCGCTACGCAACTCTGTTTCGAACCAGCCCACTATTCTTGATTACGGATCCGAACTGAAATATCCTACCGACATCTCTTTGACCAACTCAGAAATCTCCATCCTATCCGAATATGCCCTGGCCCAAGTTGCCAGTGCCCCACAATACATCTTGACGTCACTATGGAGTTGGTGCTACGGAAACTACAACGTCACGTATTACCAGGACGTCCACGGTGCCACCAAATGGTCGTATCACAACGAGGAGTTAACATGCTCCATCTCCAATAATGGGTTCGTTTTCGATTACCGGCAGGAATTAGAGCAAGTCGGACTCGATAGCATACTTGCATATGCCTTTCGCTCCAATAACCAGGACCCCAACAACGATCCGGCGTACAAGGCTCTCTGTGAGTCAAGAGACAGAAAGTTCAAACTTGTCCCTCCAGCCATGATATTTTGCGGTGTTTCCCAGTTCATTCTCCTCGTCTGTACATTTATCGTCTATGCAAACCGGGAGGGCGCTCCAGATTTGTCGAAACTACCCCCTGTGATCATCCATTTGTTGGGAGTTTTATCGATGGTATCATTTATGGCCATGACAATCGGAGCCGGTATCATTACCCGTTTAATCATCGATATTCGGGGCGAAGTTCACAAGAACTTGAATTCCTTCGGTATTTCATTGCATATGGGATCGACCTGGTTCCTGTTATTCTGGGTTTCTGCGGCGATGTCAGTGTTAACATCCATATCTTGGGCTGGACCCTTGTGGTGTGCCAATCCCGACAAAGACGAGGATGAAGAAACCGAAGACTTTCACTTTCACTCCAGAAAGACTTATGTGCCGGCAAAACGCAGAACTACAAGCAATTTCCATCAATATCGGGATTTTACTCCGTTCAAGGATTTCGAAAATGAGTACATTGCAGAACTGACGGCAGATACCGAAGACACCGAGGCAACGGCCAACACCTCGATGGATAGAATGAAACAATCATTTAAGGATCAGAAGAAAAGACTCAGTGGATTGAAGGAGAAGTTGGAGGAACTGAAGTTCATGCGGCTCAAGGACCAGAGTAATTCCGACGAAGAGGACGATGAATACCACCATAAGAATAGACAGAGTTTTGGACGTGGATTTTTCCATTTGAATCATCACCATGTGGATGAAGAAGAGGAGGAGTTGAGACGGTTAGGAGAAACCCTCTCGAAGAAGTCTTCAGTGAGAAGAATGAATACCAGAAGCTCGAAGACACATGTAGAACAGCCATTTATCATTGAAGAGAAGGAAGCAAAGAGCATTCTTTATCTGGATAGCAGCAATCATTTGTATCCCAGAGTTGAACACTACCGTGAGGAAACATACGACGGATACCTGAACACACACGGTGGTCGCAAGATTGGAGTGTATCACGAACCCAATTTGCATCATATTCGAGACATGGATGAGGATGTGGGCCAGAAGGGTCCCAGCATTGCATTGACAGACATTAACATTGATAATTCAAAGTGGAAGCGGATTCCTAGTGGAGCCAAATACGAAGAAATGGCAAGACGTCCTTCGTTGGAGCTTTCGATTCTAGATGCAGATGAAGTGGAGTTTTTGAACAGCAACCATTACACATAGTGTGTCGATTATGGTAGCTAGAAATGGATCCAGAACACATTTGATCGATTTGGAGGGAAAGTAGATATATGATGAACCTGGTGGTACCTGAATCATTAAAGGTATTTATAAATTGGTTTGTGAGGTAACAATTCGGGACTCATTTCAATGAAAATGGGGTACATGGCCTGATAGAATCAGATCAAGCAGATGTCGATGGTAGCACTGGTTCTTCTCTTGCAAAGGACTGGTATGCTTATTCCACGATTTTGCATTCGATGTGCACTGATGCATAAATGGAAATTCCATGGATTGTACGATAGATCAAGATCGATCCTTTTCAGGAACCTGACATTTACTAAACCCAGAAAAGAGACCACGTGTGGATATGGAATTCAATCCTATGCAACTAGATCACTTATTATTCGGGTCCAGCTAGAATTGCCGACGGCAAATACCACACGTTGATGACTGAGGCTGTACAGTTATAGTGCGAAGACAAATGAAATTTACAAGACAAACTATGCCCAAAATAGATACTTTTGCCACTGCTAGAAGAGCCAGGACAGCTTCAGACAACGGTTCTGGCTCTAATTTCAGGAAGGTCACCCTAGTTGAGGCTTCAGGGCCTGGGGATAACTCAATGTCAGCTGAATATGCATTATAGACATTATATTGACCCAGATTGCGATATCCAACAAATTATGTAACAGACTAACTCGATAGAAAGTATATGCATTACCCACGAACGAATGTAGAAACTGCCCATTATGCAGTTCTATGTAAATAGTAGAAGTTTCTGTTGCTCAAAACCCCATTTCCCGTAGATATTCCCCAGACCAGACTTATGTATTTCATCAGGCACTCCAAACCAAACCACACCAAAGCAAACCAGACGCCTAAGTACAAGACCTGAATTCCAACTTCCAGTAACCCTTGGGGAAAGCCCATTAGATCCCCGCAATTTCTACATCCACTCCTCCAATTCGCCCAATTCTTCCAATTCCCCGAATTCCTCTAATTCCCTCTCCCTCCCCATTCCTTGCATCGAAATCAAGCCAGAGATAGATTCCCTCCTACCTGAACAGACCGCGACATTCACCGCACAAGGGCCCGAAGAGAAACGGCCGCACCCCTCAATTGCAAGGGACACTCTTGCCACTCGTACCCAAGGTCTGAAGTCCGCTTAGCTCTGTGGTAATGACTCTTCAAACTTTGATGGACCGGGTCGGATATGGTTTCTCGTAAATGGAGGCTTTTCCAGTGGAGGACACCAACAATGCGCATGGAGAATGGGCATGGAAAATGGAGACTGCCCCATTCACACCGGCAGGAAAGCACAACGTTTGTTGCCATTCGAGGCCAGAAGTGCGAGCTGTTCAAAAGTATACCCTTTATGGAGACAGACCCGTTAGGAGGTAGACCCTTTGGAAGGCAGTCCGTGTATGGAGGCAGACCCAGTATTTGGCCCAAACCAGCAAATCGCTAACGGACCCAAATTGCCCCAAATTGCCCCATAATGAAGAACTGGTCCTGGTACATTGCCCAATATTTCTCTGCTCCTGGTATGTCACCCTGTACTAAACTGCTCCTGAAACCTTGCTGTGTCAGCCTTGCCGTGTCAGCCTTGCATATCATGCATACGACCATATCAGCCTTGCATCTGCCTGCATCATCAGGCACTCGTATTGCAGCCTCCAACCGAGCCGTACTGCACCCCTCGAGTACCTCTCGGTCCGAGCCGTCGCATGCAGTACCTCAATTGACAGCTTTTTCCAGCCTTCAAAACAAGGTCGCCAGGAGCAGCCAGGGCTCGCAAATTTCACCCGCGTGCATCTGTGCCTCAATTGTGCCTCACAATAGCCGCCACCGAAAGTTAGCGTTTGCGGCTTTGGAGCCTTTGGAGCCGTTTGTGCACGTTGATGGTGTTGCGGCTGTAGTGAACCGTCGCTGCAGGTTGCCCCGTCTTGTCCCCTTGTTGACGTCTACTGTCCGGCCGAAACGGACTGCACCCTCGCCCTTTCGGATTATTTTGTGGTGGGACGGCCAGACACCGAAGCTTACGAGCGCCCAAAAGGTAAAGAGCGTGCCCAAGCCACACCACCACCCTCCCACTGCTAACGGACCCCTCACTGACAAATGGAAATTGGGTGATGCGGTTGCTCCACCAGAGTGTCACTTCTTCCACAAGTGTAGCGCCGTAGATGTGGTGTTGCAACCCTTCCTACCCTGGGTCAACGGCGTGCCTGGCCGTGGCCCTACCGTTGGCTCGTACTGTATCCTGACAACGTTAATTGTTCAGGACAGTTCCTGCACCCGTTAGCCGCATACATGTATGCATGCATGCATGCATACATGTGCATGGCACATCGGGAACAAAACAAAGTGGCAAACGGACTTAAGACGGAGTCTTTCGCGTACAATGCTATTTGGATCTGCGATGGAATTAGGCGCTTTTAACGCCAGTGACCGCTACTCTGATCTTGACGCCTGCACTGCTGTGTTATGCATACTGTCTGCAGGCACATCGGGGACAAAAAAAAAATAGTGGCAAACGGACTTAAGACGGAGTCTTTCGCGTACAATGCTATTTGGATCTGCGATGGAATTAGGCGCTTTTAACGCCAGTGACCGCTACTCTGATCTTGACGCCTGCACTGCTGTGTTATGCATACTGTCTGCAGGCACATCGGGGACAAAAAAAAAATAGTGGCAAACGGACTTAAGACGGAGTCTTTCGCGTACAATGCTATTTGGATCTGCGATGGAATTAGGCGCTTTTAACGCCAGTGACCGCTACTCTGATCTTGACGCCTTCACTGCCGTGTTATGCAAACCGTGGTAGCTCCGTCGTATTTATAGCCCTGCTTCCCCGTTAGTTCATCCTCATCTCCATTCTTCCCCCCCGTCACATCTTCTGGCTTCGATCCCATCCTCCACCCCCAAAATGGTAGAATTGAAACCAGAGCCAGTTTCCCCTGTGCTCCAGGAGACACCCAAGAAGTTCATCGAAAGTGACGCCGGAGACGGCACCAAGCGTGAGGACCAGTACCTCCACGGCTTGCGCTTGGTCATGTGCTTCATTTCCATCTTCCTCTGTATGTTCTTGGTCGCCTTGGACCAGACCATCATTGCAACCATCATCTCCACCGTGGGCAACCAGTTCCATGCGTTCCAACAGGTGGGATGGTTGTCCTCGGGTTTTTTCTTGACCTTGGCCATCTTCATTCAGCCCTTTGCCCGCATGTCCATCATTCTCGGCAGAAAGTACACCATGATCATCGCAATCATCATCTTCGAGGCGGGCTCCCTCATGTGCGCGCTTGCACCCAACATGAACGTGTTGATCGGAGGCAGAGTGTTCGCCGGAGTGGGAGCTGCCGGTGTCCAGGGTATGACCTTCGTCATCGTGTCGGAAATCATCCCCATCCACAAGAGACCCATCGGAATGGCCATCATGGGTGCGGTGTTCGCCGTGGCCTCGGTTTTGGGACCTGTTATCGGAGGTGTGTTCACCACCCATGTCAGCTGGAGATGGGCCTTCTACATCAACCTCCCCATCGGAGGCTTGGCTATGGCCTTCTTCGTGTTGTCGTTCAGACCACCCTTCCCCAAGGGCAGAATTCTCGACAAATTGAAGGAATACGACTACTTCGGCACTTTGTTGTTGATTGCCGGTGTGGTGTTATTTTTGTTGGCATTGACCTTCGGAGGCAACAACTACAAGTGGAAGTCTGCTGCTGTCATCCTCTGTTTCGTTCTAAGCTTCCTCTCGATCGTGGTGTTCAC
This sequence comes from Suhomyces kunorum, assembly GCA_030561465.1. Lineage (NCBI taxonomy): Eukaryota > Fungi > Ascomycota > Pichiomycetes > Serinales > Debaryomycetaceae > Suhomyces > Suhomyces kunorum. Next base: position 66,761 of record JAKTXF010000040.1, on the reverse strand, counting down.
CGTGTGGAATTTTAAGTTCTCCAAGAACCCTCTCTTTCCATGGGACATCCTCCGGGTCCCACAAATCGTGGCTAGTATTGTGCTTGGTGCCGGTATGTTCTCCGCGTTCATTACAGTCATGATCTACTTGTCTGTCTATTTCCAGATCGTGAAGGACCATAGTGCCTTGGCTTCTGGTCTTCACTTGCTTCCAACCGTCTTCTCGGTGGTTATCTCTTCTACTGCCTCTGGTGTGTTTATCCAGAAAACAAGATACATCAAGGTTGTCGGAATGCTTGGTGGTATTCTCAGTCCTCTTGGAATCGGCTTGCTTTGCTTGCTTGACGTCAACTCCTCGCTGAGCAAACAGATTGGTCTTTTGATCCTCACTGGTGTGGGTACTGGTCTTAATATGCAACCTTCCATTATTGGTGCGCAGGTGTGTGCCCCCAAGAGCGCCGGTTCGGTGATTTTGACCATCAGTATTATCAACTTCTTTAGATCCTTGCTCAGTTCCATCTCTACCGACTTGTCGGACACTGTCTACTCGTCGTCTTTGCAAAACATCTACGACAAGGCAATCAAGAACGAGACCAACCAGCAGATCTTGTCCGAATTGGCTGGTATTCCAGGCAAGGCTTTGGCCAACAACAACGAGTTAGTCAAGACGTTGTCGCCCGAGACGCAGTTCTTCGTCAAGACCCAAATCGTGCACGCCATTAGAAACGTGTTCTACGTTGGTATTGGTCTTGCCAGTTTGTCGTTCATTGCATCCATCTTCATCACCAACAAGAGGCTTCCCCAGGCAAATGCGCCCGAGGAGAAGCCTAAGGACAGCGAGGAGGCGGTTGAAGGCGGAGACGAGCAGGTGTCCAACAGAAAGGACAGCCAGGAGGCCAAGGAGCCTCTCAGCGATTTGTCGGAGGGCGAGCTCAAGGAGAGTCATTTGGAGGGCGAGGTCAAGGAGAGCCATTAGTTCGGCAAGAACACTTTACGTACATAGACTGACAGGACCCCTGGAATATTTGCATCACACGAGGAATAACATCAATAATGAGGAATATAATAAACAATCGGAATAAATAAACACAAGGAATATCAATATCGGGACCACCTAATCGGCGTGGATCCATCCAGAGGAGTTATCAATCAGATGTCATATCAATCAAATCAATCAAATCAATCAAATCAATCAGAAGTCAAATCAATCATATCAATGATGGCGAATTGTCCCAAACATCAACAATTGATGTCAAATAAATGGTGTCAGATTGGCCGAAACATCAACACCATATGTCAAATCAACCATATCAATGATGTCATAACATCATGTCCCCACACCCGACCAGTGAATCCCATCAATAATATACTCCTAGGCAATATTCAGAAGCCCAATAATAATAATAATAATAATAATAATAATAATATAATAAATCTAGTGGTCGCACCATCTTGTAATCTCCCACACATTGTCCTCTCTCGCTATCTGCACCGCTTCTATAGTCCGGGTCACGAGCACCGCCTCCTCGCCGTTTCTTCGTGCAAACAAACAAAAGATCCTCTCGGGGCACCGCCACCTATTGGGCTGCTACGTCCCAAACCGGCACCGTGCCCGCGGCATTGCCGGCCGCATTTGACCACTGCATTTGACCATTGCATAGACTGCGGCCACTGCCCCACCCCTGGCCCCATATCAGCGGCATAATAACCATACTTCCTCGTAGTCTCCTCGGATATGGTCCCACTGGCTACACCCGTAGTTCCGCGTTTTCATCCAAGCTGAGTTTTCGCACTATTCACTGGAAAGAAACCTTGCACATCGCATCGCATAGTCATGTCCCCAGATCCTTCCTCCTCCACTTCTCTCCTCCTCTCCTCTACTCCCTCCCTTCCTTCCCTGACCGTTGCCACGAAATTCCCAACTCCGCCCGCTTTGTCAGCCTCGCCGATCTCCCCTCCTCCCCCACGGGTCCTTCCCTTTCTATTAGCCCCAAAATAATTCGCGTCTGCACCGGCCCCGTTGTTTGTGGCAGCTCAGACACATTCCTTTCTTCTGGCCCAATCCCTCCCTGCCCCAGCTCCGTATTGTGGTAGCTGCTGCGCTTGCTGGAGATCCCACGTCCCTGGCGCCGCCGCCTATAAGTTCCCTCCCTCCCCCTTCGTGCACCATGGCGTCCGCCATCGAAAACATGTCTGCTGTGACCACGCGAACCGTCAAGGACAAGGACAAACACACCAGAGACTCCACCGATGACATTCCCTTGGCAGCAATAGGCACTTCCACCGAGGAGTCTATCACATCAGGCACGTCTGATAACGACACTTCCTTTAAACTCCCCGTCAAACCCACCGGATGGTCTCGTCCTACCCATCGCACCATGATGGCAGCCTTTGCGTGCGCCCTCTTGATGTGTTTGGCCAACTTCGTGGGTTCCTTCTCGTGCACCAACGACAGCTTTGCCCGGTGTGCCCCCCAAATCACCCTCCGGTTCGAGGACACGCCGCTGGCTCGCATGTACCTCTCCAGTGCCCGCGAGGGCCTCCGCATGGCGTCGTACTTGGCCAAGGACTTCGGCGTCTCCCTCTCCGACGGAGACAAGTTGTCCGACAAGCTCCACTATCTCAACACAATCGACACCCTCTCCAACAAGAACTCGTTCGGCTTCAACTACAACGGCTTCTGCCGCCGCTCGGTGAGGGACGGCACCGAGCGCTGCACTTCGGCCTACGGCCTCGATCTCTTCACCGCGTTCATCAAGGACATCGGCTTGCAGCTTGCCGCCGTCACCCACTCAGACGACCCCGATGAGATCGCTCGCAGCTTGGTCACCGCATACTCGCTGTCGTTGGAGACGTTAGGCCAGTTTTTCGGCAGTAAGCCCTCCAAACCGTCACCAGTGCCGACAGATAAGACCAAGGCCAAGGCCACCAAAGTCAAGCACGACGACTCCACCTTCATCGACAAGGCCAAGCGGGTGCAGAGCGCGGGCCGCAACTTGTCGTTGCTCTCGTCCATTCTCATGTTGTGCTCGATTTTGACGGTGGTGGTGATGGGAGTCGTCATTCTTCGCATGATCAACGACAAGGCGGCCAGCTCGCCGTTCGTGCTTCGGAAACTTATCATGATTCCGTTGATAATCAGTTCTATCCATCTCATGTTTAACGTACTTCAGTTCACCGGTGAGGCGCGGTATTTGCTCACATTGGGCACTGTCATCAGGAAGCTGGAAGTCGCCGTGATGAAGGTGTCCCTGGGATGGTACATCTTGGTGGCGTCCACCGTCCTCACCTTTGCATTAGAATTTCTATTAATCTCATTGTTTTATATAAAGTAATTAATCACTAGCTTCAGTTGCATGGATTGTTTTATAGGGAAATTCAATAACTACATTAGTTTACTGGCTTATAAAAGGAATTGATTGTAGAATGGGGTTACTTTGTATTGCAGTTTCTTTTAGTATAGTAATAGGGAGAATTTGAAAATTGCTTAAATAATGGCATCATAGTTGTACAAATTAATTGCACGCAAGCTTGCCAAAGAGTTACTCTTTGTAAATTTGAAGTTCTATATGTAAACTTGAAGTATTATTTGTACTCTACACACTTTTCAATTAGTTTGTATCGTCATTTACAGTCTCACATTAGGTTTCTATTAGTATGGTGGTGCTATACATAATTAATTGTACACTTGCTTGAAGGCCTGCTCGAAGTCTGCAATGAGGTCGTCGACGAACTCAGTACCCACCGAGAGTCTAATCAAGTCTCTGGTCACACCTGAGGCCTCCTTCTCCTTGTCATCCAATTGCTGGTGGGTAGTGTACCATGGGGCAATGACCAAGGTCTTAGAGTCTCCAACGTTGGCCAAGTTGGTGGCGATCTTCAACGAGTCGACAAATCTTGGCGATGCTTCCTGGAAAGGATCATCGGTCTTAGTAGGCAAGTCCTTGACTCCGAAAGACAACACTCCTCCAAACTTGTCCTGGTGAACCAAGTACTTCTTGCTCTTCTCGTGGTCTCTGTGGGATGGCAATCCCAAGTACGACACCCAGGAAACATGAGGGTGGCTCTCCAAGTACTGGGCCAATTTCAATGCGTTGGACGATTGTCTTTCCACTCGCAAAGACAAGGTTTCCAATCCCTGCAACAACAAGAACGAGCCGAATGGGTTCAATGCTGGTCCCAAGTCTCTCAAAAGCTCGATTCTGGCATGGCCAATGAATGCTTCCTTGCCCAAGGCATCGTTTAACACCAACCCGTGGTACCCTTCCGATGGCTGCGAAAACTGGGGAAATCTTTCAGGGTATTTGGCCCAGGGAAAGTTACCGGAATCGACCACCACACCAGCAATGGTGGTTCCATGGCCTCCAATCCACTTGGTGGCAGAATGCACCACGATATCGGCTCCGTGGTCAATTGGACGCACAAGGTAGCCTCCCGCACCAAAGGTGTTGTCAACCACCACTGGAATGCCCCTGTCATGGGCGATTTTGACGATCTTGTCGAAGTCTGGCACGTTGAACATGGGGTTTCCGATGGACTCCAAGTAGATGGCCTTGGTCTTTGCGTCGATCAACCTCTCGAACTCCGCGGGGTCGTCTCCGTCGACAAACCGGGCCTCGATGCCCAATCTCTTGAATGCCACCTTGAATTGGTTGTAGGTACCTCCGTACAAAAAGCTGGTGGACACGATGTTGTCTCCAGCGTGGGCCACCCCGGTAATGGCAATCAATTGGGCGGCCTGGCCCGAGGCAACGGCTATGGCGCCAATTCCGCCCTCAAGGGCAGCAATACGCTTTTCGAACACGTCGTTGGTGGGATTCATGATCCGCGAGTAGATGTAACCTGGGGTTTCCAACCCGAATAACTGAGCACCGTGTTTGGAGTCATTGAAGGCGAACGAGGTCGTGGCGTAGATGGGAGGGGCCCTGGCATTGTAGGGGCCGTCAATTTCTTGTCCTGCGTGGAGCTGGAGGGTGTCGAAGTGGGAAGGCATGGTAGAAGCACTGGGACGGAGTGTGGGTTGGAAACCGGGTGATTCTGGCGGTATTTATACCGCCTCTTCGGAGTAATGGCCTTGGCACCATAGTCAGGGCTGATGAAGACATCTCACGTGCGATAATGGGGGGGTTTTTTTTGAGTGTTGTTGGGAATGGAGGGAGGCGAATTGTGGTGGATGTATGGCTCTGGAGCGGGCAATTGGTGTCGGAGACTGCCACAACAGGTAATTAGGCTTCCATAGCAGAATATGGGGGATTTGCGAGAGATTGGGGAAGAAATAGGGCAGATCCCCCTTCTTATATATGCGGTAAGGGCGTGCAAATATTACTAGTGCGGACTTAAAATCGTACTAGTAGTCACCATGGATTCTTCCCAAAATCGTACTAGTGCTACACGTACTTTTCGTATATTCGCACTAGAATGTGGAGGATTCAAGGGGAGTGAGAGCAGCAGGACAATTCTCCATTAAACGGTTCTATTTCACTTTCTAATTGGTTCCACTCACTTCTCCTCAATACACTGATTCTAAGTATGTACTTCTTACCCCCCTTCTTCCATCTTCTGACTACAATTGCGTCACCTCTCGTCTGGGCCCATTATTGTACCACAGTATTATCATTTTGCAGGTGCGAACTTCGCATAATATTTCCCGATCTGTGTTACTTTACTGTATCTGTCTCTGTATTCTCATTTTGAGTTCAACTGTTCCTGCCACTTACTCTCGTTTCAGACAGAACTATGCCCTTCTCCCCATGCTTCCCAGTGAACAGTGTCTAGGCATCACCAGCAAGGGTGTGCGATGCAAGCTTCGGGGAGAACACGGCTATTGCCGCTACCACAAACTCCAAGACCCTCGTCCCCATCCTCCTCCTCTACCACTGCATTCCCCTAAGAACGGCGCTCCATTCTTTGTCCACACCCTCAATAAGCAGGAATTACGGCCTCCAGCGCCGCCAAAACAGACAAAACAGCATGCCATTAAGGTGTCTAGATCGTCTCCTACACCCCTGCAAAAACACCATGATCGTACTCCACAACAACCCATTCCTCCGTCCACATCAAAGAAATACAGCCGGTTTATATTACTGAGAAAAGCGCCCGAAACACCCGTTCCCGTTCCCGTTCCCATACCCACCCCAAAAGCCGTCTCCCCGTCAAAACAGAAGCCTGGTTATATCTACATGTACACCTTTGCCCGGCTTTATCAGGGAGACGATCTGTGGCTCAAGGTGAAGAACCTTCCTGGAACGGCCAAGGAAAACCAATGGCTCGATTTCGACGCCAGAAAGTCCAAATTCATCCTCATCAAAATCGGAATGACAACCCAAACTGTGGAGAAACGGTTCAAACAGTGGCAGGAAAAGTGCCACCACGATATTGTGGATATGCTGCCCGCATCGGTACCTCTCCCCAGCCACTCGGTAATAGCCAAGCTCACCGACAGGTTCTCGAAACTTTCCCTCAAGAAAGACACTTCAAAGTATTCCTCATTCCGGCCCTACCAAAAAGGGTTCTACTGCTCCAAAAACCTTGCCCTCATCGAATCAGATATCCACAGAAAGCTACGGGCAATATATGGCTACGGGGACGTGCTCTGCCAAGGATGCAAAATGAAGGAATCGGCTCCTGGCTACAACCAGCACATTGAGTGGTTTCTCATTCCCAAGGACCATGTGCCTCGGATCTACAAGACAATAGACGAAACCTGCGTTCAGTACGGTTGACTTATTTTTACAATTAGATGAATCCCAGAATGTTTAACTAATATTCTACAATTAGACGAAACCTCAGTATGGTTAACTTTTATTCTACAAAACAATAGATGAAACCTGGGATCAGCATGGTTAACTTTTATTAATACAACAACAATAACGTTAACAGAATTAACATTGAAATAGCTATAACACTTCAACCTGTTCAAGTGTTCATATAGGTGGAGGGGTCAACACCTTCTTCAGGGAATTCAGTGATCTTGACATCGAATCTGGATTGAATCTTCTCCAAAACCTCCTCGTCCTCCTTGGTGGACACGAGGGAGATTGCCAAACCCTTGGTACCGAATCTACCAGCTCTACCGACTCTGTGCAAGTACTGGTCAGCTTCGTTGGGCAAATCGTAGTTGATGGCCAAGTTGATTCTCTCGATATCAATACCTCTACCGAACACATCGGTGGAAACACAGATACGCTTGTTGAACTCCTTGAAGGACTTGTATCTCTCGATTCTCTCCTCCTGGGGCAATCCAGAGTGAACAGCAATGGATGGGAAGTTGCAGGCACACAACAACTTGTTCAATTCGTTGGCTCTTTGAGTGGACTTGACGAAAATGATCACCTGATTGAATTCCAAGGAGTCCAACAAGTCAGACAACTTTCTGTTCTTTTCCTTCTCGTCCAACTTGAAGTAGTATTGCTGCAAACCATGCAAAGTCAACTTGGCCTCGTCGTCGACATAGATTTCCAAGGGGTTTTGCATGAACTTCTTGCACACAGGTCTAATTTCTTGGGACAAGGTGGCCGAGAACATCATCACTTGCTTTTGGTGAGGAGTGTTACGGAAGATGTCCTGCACGTCTCTTCTCATGTCGATGGACTCCAACACCTTGTCACACTCGTCGATGACGAAGGACTTGATGTTGGCCAAACGGATGGCCTTTTCCTTGACCAACGCGTGCAATCTACCGGGAGTGGCGACCACGATGTGAGGACAAGTCTCCTTGTTCTTCAACTTCTCGATGTCCTTCTTGATGGGGGTTCCACCGTAGAACACCTCGGTCTTGACGTCGGGCATGTACTTGGAGAATCTGGCGTACTCGTTTCTGATCTGGTATGCCAACTCTCTGGTGTGACAGATGACCAAAGTGGAGATTTCTCCGGCCACGGGGTCCAATTGTTGCAAGGTGGACAACACGAACACGGCGGTCTTACCCAAACCGGACTTGGCCTGGCACAAGACGTCGGTACCCAAGATGGATTGAGGGATACAGACTTGTTGAACTATATGTTAGTGATGAGGATATGAGTGAGGGGGAGTGGTTGGTGGCAGCGGGGAGCAATACTCGGGTCCAATTACCCTGGAAATGGCGCCATGCGTCATATGGGGAACAGTATGGGGCTAATCCTGGTCGACATAAACAGCATGCCAGGACTAGCTGCCCAAAAGCATGCCAGAACTAGAGGCCCCAACAGCATGCCAACAACACTCAAGAAACGCAATACGCGTTCACGTGAGCAGATGATACGAACCTTCAGAAGGATGTTCGAAACCACAGTCTCCGATGGCTCTCAACAATTCGGGCTTCAACAAGAAGTCTCTGAAACCAGTGGCGTGAATGCCGACGTAGGAGCCCTTTTTGTCGGCTTCCTTGTCGTTTTCGGCCTCACCGGCGCCAGAAGCCGGCGTGGTGGTTGGGACGGCGATTTCTTCGGAGTCGGAGTAGTCCAATAATTCTTCTTGACCTTCGTGGGACATCGTGAGTTATGTTGATGGTGAGGTGGATGGTTGGATTTTTTCAACGAGACGTGGCAAGGTGGTGCGCGCACGCCCTATGACAAGTGCGTGCGGACACGACTTTTCAGAGAGAGTATGTGAGAGAGACTGCTAACTGATATCTACCATCGACTTCGCCACTATGTTTAGAGGAGTGTTCGTTGCAGGAACTCGCCGGGTTGCCTGTCGTGTGGCACGTGACAGAGTTGCTGTCCGCGGCTTTTCCGGCTCTCGTGCCGTGGCCTTCTTCGGAAGAAATGCCCCGGGGTCCATCTCGCCAGAACAGACCGAGACCATCAACAAGTTTGCCGAAACATTGAAGAGCAACCCCGAGCTTGGACAGCTCTTGGAGGGATTCCAGGAATTGTTGGCCACTAAAGGCATCACAACCGGCGGAAAGCCTCCGGGAATCACCCAGATGATGCGCATCCTTGCAGACAAGGACATCACCGAGCATTTGAAGAAGTTGAAGGCAGTGTTGGACAAGTCGGATATAAAAATCAACCAGGCGGACTTGTCTGCGTTGACAGAGCTCTATCTCGCGCAGAAGAAGCAGTAGAATAGATAATGAATGATAGACAGCAGATTGTAGAGGACTACTAAGGCCCTCGAGTGGCAGAATTACGGGAATTGATTGGAATTAGAAAGTAGGTATAAGATTGATATAATGGTCAGGATTGAGTGGGAATCGAATGTCAGCCCTATATTCAACTAGTATAGAACTATCATTGAGGAAAGTGAACCTCGAGTTAAAAGTCGGATTGGTTACATGAAATTAGCAAATTGCTTCTCGAGAAACTCGGATTACTAACATGGTACTACCAGAATTGAACAGAATTTAATTTACATGCTTCTCGAGAAGATTCAAATTCTCATGAATTAACCATACTTAAACAAAAACTGAATATTTCACGATAACTACACTTTCCACATTGATGCATTTTCTTGAATGACTATATTCTCCCTACCCCTACTTCTTCTTGGCAAAAGAGGCAGAGATGATGGCTGCTTCCTCCACTCCCCGTGCAATTCCCCCACGAACTCCAGCATCCTCCATCTTCAAAAGACCCCCAATGGTGGTTCCACCTGGAGTACACACCTTGCTCTTGAGAACCGCAGGATGGTCCCCAGTTTCTTGCACCATTCTGGCGGTTCCTTCCATCACCTTGGCAGCGGCAGTCTTGGCAACATCGAAAGGAAGTCCCATTCTGACTCCTCCATCGATCAATGACTCCATCATCAACAAACAGAAGGCAGGACCCGAGCCAACAAGCGCGGTTGCGGCATCCATATTCTTCTCGGGAATCTTGAGGGCAACCCCCACGGTGTCGACGAGTTTCATCACCAATTCCTCGTAGTTCTTCTCTGCCTCTGGAGAAAACGACACTGCAGCTGTGCCACATCCGAATTTGGCAGGGGTGTTTGTCATGACCTTGGCCACGTAGGGCGAGAAAATCGTCAATTCCTCAATGGTGGTACCCGCCAACAACGAAATCACCAATTGTTTCTGGCTTAACGACTGCTTCACCTGATCGTACACTGTCTGGTACATGTAGGGTTTGCACCCCAAAATGATAATATCAGCCTGGGAAACGGCGTCAGCATTGGCTGTACCGTATGAAATCTCCACCCGAGCATCATCAAAGCTGCTCTTCAACTGGGTGGCCGATTTTTCAGAGTTGACACAAGCAATGATCTTGGCTGGAGCAGGCTCCACCTTGGACTTGAGGATGGCAGAGGCCACGGCCGTGCCCATGACTCCGCATCCCAACACGGTAATGGTGTAGTCTTTCATGATGTTCAATATGAGATATATAGGATACCAGGAAAGAACTTTTATATCGTGGGGTCGGATAATCGCATTTACTTCTTCTCGCTGACACCTGCTATTAGCAACCAGGTAAGTCAATCGCACCATTTTCCGCACTCACTACCCAATGCAGCAGTCGACACAGCTTCCGATTCAAGCATGTAACACAAATCCACCAGGCTCAGGGGACCGTAATCTGAACCCACTATTGGATATTCAGCTTCATACGGGGGTTGCCATTTCTAAATTGCTCCTTTTCCTCTGCAGACTCGACCGGATTCGCCTAGGCTGCTTAACTATTTGCTTGTTAGCTGTTTCAAGTCACGTGAATAGAGCTTTTTCTGCCTCGTTTACCGCCCCCATATCCGGATACTGTGGGCCAGATCTTTTTTTATCTGGTGAAACTGAGTATCGCCTTACGGGAGACTTTGTTAGGGCAACAATTTTTGTTCAGCTTTCTTAGCTAAAAAAAACTGTTCTCGCGATAGTCCTCGCTGCCAGGATCATTTCCAACTAAGTTTTGTCGCTTTTGGCCAATTTTTTGCCCCGTTTTTCCTCCGATTTCAGTCTTTGTCGGAAAATCGCAAAAGAACACATTGCAACAAACATGTTTGACAAGCTGCTCCTAGAACCATGCCCGGTGCTTTACCCCAGCCCAGAAGAATTTGCTGACCCCATAGGCTACTTATCGCTGGCAAAAGTGGCTCGTTGTGGTTGCAAAAGCGGTATCATCAAGATTGTACCTCCAAAAGGCTGGAACCCTCCATTTCTGATTGCCAATACCTTCAAATTCCACACTCTGCTACAAAGATTGAGTGACTTGGGTTTGACTACCCGTTCCAGAAGGTGCTTCAGGGATCATGTCAATCGTTTTTTGAAGATGCGCAGAAAAAGGCAGCTCAAGCTAAGCTTTCCCGTGAAAAATGCCGGGAAGGAAAGATCCCATGTGTACTATTATGATCTATACGTTGAAGTGGACAAATTAGGTGGTGTTGAAGCAATGGATAACTCCAAATGGGAAAAAATCAACCATAAATTCGAGGTTCACGATCTCAAGTCTTACGCCATAAGGGACGAATACGAAGCAAGCATCAAAGCGTATGAGCTCTTTTTGTTGCATAATAGCCAGAATTTTACCTTCCCAGAGAGGGAATCTGATGATGGTGAAGATAATTGCTTGATATGCGGCAAGCATGATCATCCTTCGAAAACTCTTCTTTGTGACAATTGTGATAACCCATATCATATGTCTTGTCTTACCAGTCCATTGGATGCAATTCCCGCTGGCACTTGGTATTGTGACAAGTGTTTAATTGGAACTGGAGAGTACGGCTTTGAGGTGCACCCTGAAATTAAGTATGATCTACCTGAGTTCTTCCAAATGTGTCAACAATTTGATAGGGAGTTTTCGGAAAAGTACAATGAAGGCAAGTCTTTAACGGTTGATTTTATTGAGAAGAAGTTCTGGGAATTCATTGACATTCAAAAATCAGACTTGGAAGTTAATTACGGGGCGGATATACACAATTTAAAGCCAGGAGAAATAAGCGGTTTTCCTATGCCAAATACACCAGGTTTGCCTGTGGATGATCCTGTTATGCAGTCCTACGTTAACCACCCATTTAACTTGACAAAATTACCGTTTGCGAAGGGATCGTTACTTAATTACATCAATACCTCCATTTCAGGAATGACCATTCCATGGATTTACATTGGTTCGTTACTTTCGACATTCTGTTGGCATGTTGAGGATCACTACACCCTTTCTGCTAACTACTGTCATTTCGGTGCAACTAAGAAGTGGTACGGAATTCCTGCTTCTCAAGCAGATCAATTCGAAAAGCTCATGAAAGAGAGTGCACCTGACTTATTCAAAAAACAACCTGATTTATTACATCAACTTGTGACATTATTATCGCCTATGACTCTCGTCAAGAACGGTATAAAATGTGTCTATGCTGATCAGCGTGCCAACGAATTTGTGGTGACTTATCCTAGAGTCTATCATTCTGGATTTAATTGTGGATTTAATTTCAATGAAGCAGTGAATTTTACAATGGATGAATGGCTTGAATATGGTGAACAATCGATTCACGATTATAAATTGATTAAGAAAGAAAATGTATTCAATCATTATCAAATGATAGAAAACATCTTAAGAGAATTCAATCGAAGAAGTGTCAACAGGGAGGTTATTTCGGACTCCGAAAAGAACTTGGCAAATAGATGCTTGCAAAGTTTCGAGAATTTCCTTCAGAAACAAAAGAATCTACTCGAAAGAATTGATAGGTCTAGTTTGTTGATTAAGCATCAGCCTAAGGTTTTCCAACCAAGAAGCTTTACTGATGAGCAAAAAGGAAATTTTAATGTGGATCAAGTTGAGGAGGAAGAGGATTTATGTGAGACCTGTAAAACGCATATTTCATACCAATATTGTATTATAAATAACAAGGCTCATGATTTTGGTATTTCAACAATGGAAACCAAGAAGGAGGAATTATCGCCACTTTCAGAGACTATTAATCTTACAGACTCGATCGCAATCCCCAAGAAGATTTCTATACAGCAACTTCTCACACCAGAAGCTTCCCCATATGATATTCAGAAACCTCTGGTGAATCTTGATCTTTCTAAGATATCACTGTCGGAAGCATCTATTCAATTATCTCAGTTGAGTGAAGAGAAGAGAGTTTGTCGGGAAACAGAATACAAGGAACTTATCAATGATGCGAAGAGAGCTGCTGCTGAGTCAGATTCGAATAATAAGAGGCGGAAGTCCAGGCGAATTCAGCAATTGGAAGAGAAATCATTCCAAGAGATGAGTCGCATGAAGAGTAGCAAGATGCTGGCTTCAAGAATGAAGGCTTCCAATCACCAATTCAATCAAAAAGACAATTTGAAACTCTGTTTGGAGTGTGTGCTAAAGCACTATGGGAAGGGTACGATACCTGATGGTTCAGTTTTATTGTACGAGATTACACCATCTGAATTGGATGAGTTTATTGATGTAACTAGAAGAAACTTGTGTGTATAATTAATGAATAACGATTTGGCTTGGCGCTTGATTAGAAGTAGGTGATGGAATGAGGAGTTGAAGCTGGAGAAGTTTAGGTGCAAATTTTGCAAATTTTTCAGATTTGTTAGATTTCTGGATTTGTTAATTTGGAATCCTCATTTTCACAGCCATTTACAAAATGTACATTTTAAAAATGCAAACAAATTGTATTAAAAAGAGTTTCAGAAATGATCCACTCAATTGTCTAGATCCAGATAGATACTCCTATCAGCGTTTAGATTTCATTATAAGTTCTTACATCTATTGGATGAGATTTCCGAGCCACAATTGCATGCACAATTTTCCAGACAAGCACTTGGTTCACTCAAAAGGGGCAATACATGAAACGAGAAATGCTCAATTACAAGATACTGTGAGTTAGGCGATATAACGAATTGTCAAATAAAGAGGAATTGTTTCACTGCTGCTGATGCTGAAAAATTGATTTCGAAATGAAAAATACGGTTTCTGGTTACTGAAAAATCTCCAATTTTAAGGATAATATCCATAACACCCAATTGACAAGCCCGAACCACTTTTATAGCAATTTAGAACCTCCATTCATGTTCCAGAGGTCCCCGAATCTTACGGGAATGGCTCGGTATTAGCCAGTCGCGGCCCCGAGGTGCCTCTACAATTTCCAAACCAATTGCACCCACCTGGCCCAAGTAACCAGGCCGGAAAATTCCGGGCATTGCCGCCAATTTTCCCCTCAGATCAATGGCCATCTACCCATACATCCCTTGCCACCCCAGCCTCCAGTTGCCTTGCCTTCTCTCCTCTTACCACCCCCAGATCTGGCCAGATCACGTGCAAGGCAGGGTAACCCTCACCCAACCAATAATATCCTATAGTTCGCACTTGTACCGGACTCGTCCCAATAAGAACCTCGCGTTTTCATTGGTTGGCGTTCTCAGTACTACACCCAGTGGCCAACGAAAATATAATATATATCCTCCGCCAAATTTTTTCAATCTTTTCTTCTTAACAAGAGTGTTTGACCAAAGTTGTTAACGATGGTTCTCCCTAGATTGTTTCACAATGCTTCACGCAGTGCCTTCACTGCTGCCAAGCGTAACTTCATGTTCAACAGGGGTTTAGCTTCCGCTGCTCCTGCCGCCGGTAAGGTTAGGTACGTACCTTCAGGATAAAACTCAACCTCCAGAAGAATCGGAGTCCGCATATCATTGGACGCATGCCAGGATCAATGCAGTGGTGGAAAAGAAGCCCAATTGGAGACACACGGAGCCGTGGACTGGTGTGCTGACGGCATACGTGGAGCATCGAATCATTCACTGGTGGCAAGTCCCCTTCCGCCAGCAAGGTGATTCACAACATGCAACACCTCCAATCCACCGTACACGTTCCCCGAACCACTCCTACTTCACTCCACTACCCGAAAACCGATTGATTGCCATGTGGCGTTGATTGATCCATTTCGTCGAGCCAATCAAATTTTTCATTTTTCAGACCCTCGCTATTTCTTCCTCCTCCTCGATCAAAGTACTAACATATACAGAGCCGTCATTGGTGCCGTCGTCGATGTTCAATTCGAGGAAGGTAACGTTCCATCCATTTTGAACGCTTTGACCTTGAAGAACGGTGAGAACGACTTGGTCTTGGAAGTCGCCCAGCACTTGGGTGAGAACACCGTCAGAGCCATTGCCATGGACGGTACCGAGGGTTTGGTCAGAGGTACCTCTGTCACTGACACTGGTGCTCCTATCTCCGTCCCCGTCGGCCGTGGAACTTTGGGTCGTATCATTAACGTCGTTGGTGAGCCAATTGACGAGAGAGGCCCAATTGAGTCCAAGCAAAGAAACCCAATTCACGCCGACCCTCCTTCGTTTGTCGAGCAATCCACCTCCGCTGAAGTCTTGGAGACTGGTATCAAGGTTGTCGACTTGTTGGCCCCTTACGCCAGAGGTGGTAAGATTGGTTTGTTCGGTGGTGCCGGTGTCGGTAAGACCGTGTTCATCCAAGAGTTGATTAACAACATCGCCAAGGCCCACGGTGGTTTCTCTGTCTTCACCGGTGTCGGTGAGAGAACCAGAGAAGGTAACGATTTGTACCGTGAAATGAAGGAGACTGGTGTCATTAACTTGGAGGGTGACTCCAAGGTCGCCTTGGTTTTCGGTCAAATGAACGAGCCACCAGGTGCTAGAGCCAGAGTTGCTTTGACCGGTTTGACCATCGCTGAATACTTTAGAGATGAGGAAGGTCAAGATGTGTTGTTGTTCGTCGACAACATTTTCAGATTCACCCAAGCTGGTTCTGAAGTGTCTGCTTTGTTGGGTCGTATTCCATCCGCTGTCGGTTACCAACCTACCTTGGCCACCGATATGGGTCTCTTGCAAGAAAGAATTACCACCACCAAGAAGGGTTCCGTTACCTCCGTCCAGGCCGTCTACGTGCCAGCCGATGATTTGACCGATCCTGCTCCAGCCACCACCTTCGCTCACTTGGATGCTACCACTGTGTTGTCCAGAGGTATCTCTGAGTTGGGTATCTACCCAGCTGTCGACCCATTGGACTCCAAGTCCAGATTGTTGGATGTCGCTGTTGTCGGTAAGGAGCACTACCAGGTTGCCACCAACGTCCAAGAAACCTTGCAAGCCTACAAGTCCTTGCAAGATATCATTGCCATTTTGGGTATGGATGAATTGTCCGAAGCTGACAAGTTGACTGTCGAGAGAGCTCGTAAGATCCAAAGATTCTTGTCTCAACCATTCGCTGTCGCTGAAGTTTTCACTGGTATCGAGGGTAAGTTGGTCAGATTGGAGGAAACCATCAAGTCTTTCAAGGCCGTTCTTGAGGGTAAGTACGACCACCTTCCAGAAAACGCCTTCTACATGGTTGGTGGAATCGAAGATGTTGTCGCCAAGGCTGAAAAATTGGCTGCTGAGGCTAAGTAAGTAAGTTGCACTGGCTGACTGTATAGTCCTAGTCATAAAAACGTTAGAATGTTTTGATGTAAGATTTAACGAGGAGCAAGAAAGCTGCAGATGCAGTTAACCTTTCATGAAAAAAAGGTGAAGCCAAAGGGGAGAAAATAGAGTTTCAGCCATTTAACGAACGGCTCTGTAAATTATTCATTACTTCTCGAGGTTATTGGCCAATCGAGCTTTGTGTCAACAAGACAAAACCACACTAGCAAGACCTACTTCCGTATTTCGACATATAAGCTTCGCCTTTCAGGTATTTCTGTTGCTGCCCCAGAGGTATCTCTAGTGTCTCACCCAAATCGCCTCAGTATATGTTCGCGAAAGGTGGCACGTCCGGATTTTCATCATCATGTTTTCTTTAGCAGAAGTAGGTAACCTTGGAGCGACAAAACCGCAGAAATACCAGTACTAACCCCAGACATTCTCGTTTCTTGACAACCCAGACATCAATTGGAAGAATGTCATCCTAGGCATCACCATTGGCCACTTTGTGTTCGAGCACTATCTCGAATATCGCCAATACCAGGTTTTGAAGAGAAAGAGTCCTCCACTGTCGTTGAAGGCTGAAGTCAAGCAAGACACCTTCGAGAAGTCCCAAGAATACTCTCGGGCCAAATCTGGATTTTCTTTTGTTTCTGAAACCTTCAAATTGGTCCAGAACGTCTCCATCATTAAGTTCGACTTGTTGTCCAAGGTGTGGCTGCTTGCAGGCACCTTGTTGCAGAAGTCTGCCCCAATTATGCCAGCTTTTGCCGGCGGTGTCATCACCCAATCGTTGTTCTTTATCGGCATCCAGCAAGTGCTTTCTACTGCGTTGTCCTTGCCCTTCTCGTACTACTCCAACTTTGTCTTGGAAGAAAAGTTCGGTTTCAACAAATTGACCGTTGGTTTGTGGATCAGTGACACCGTCAAGAGCTTCGCTTTGCAAGTTGTCCTTGGCTACCCCGTTTTGGCTGTTCTCTTGAAGGTGTTTGACTACACTGGCGATGCCATGATTGCCTACATCATGATTTTCTTCCTCGTTGTCCAATTGTTATTCATGACTATCTATCCTATCTTTATCCAGCCCTTGTTCAACAAGTTCACTCCTTTGGAAGAAGGCGAATTGAAGACTGCCATCGAAAAGCTTGCTGCTTCCGAAGAATTCCCCTTGACTAAATTGTACGTTGTCGACGGTTCCAAGAGATCCTCCCACTCCAACGCTTACTTTACTGGATTGCCATGGAGCAAGAAGATTGTGTTGTACGACACTTTGATCGACCACTCCACCACCGACGAAACCGTTGCCGTCATTGCCCATGAAATTGGCCACTGGAAGTTATCCCACTTGACAAAGATGATGATTGCGGCTCAAGCTCAAACCTTCTTCACCTTCTCCTTGTTCTCTGCTTTCATCCGCAACAAGTCGCTTTACAACTCTTTTGGCTTTGTCAACGTTCAACCTACTTTCATTGGTTTCTTGTTGTACAGTGACATTTCCACTCCAGTTTCTCTTGCTCTCCAATTCGGTTTCCATCTTTTGTCTAGAAAGCACGAATACGAGGCTGATGCATACGCCAAGTCTCGTGGCCACGCAAAGCCCTTGGCAACTGGTTTGATTAAATTGTTGAGTGAGAACTTGTCTACAATGGACGCAGATGGCTTGTACTCTGCTTACCATAACTCCCACCCAATCTTGCCTGAAAGATTGTCTGCTCTTGGATACGTGTCCACGGAAAAGATCGCTGATATCAAGCCCTTGAAAAAGGATTGATTGGGGCCATTATATTCATATAACCAGAAAATTTATTGATGAGTACCATAATTTCGTTGTAGTCAATTATAGGTGAAAGGATGATGGCAATTGTCGTTTTTGTGTATAAGAGTGTTGACAAGTATGATTGTGATTATGCAGTGAGGATAGTCTGTTTGGGTACGGTCACGGACGGGACATGTACACAGAGGCAACTCATATATGGGAGTTCTTGTATCTAGAGTTCAACTCGTCATATGCCTGTCTCATTTGGACGTAGCCCAAGTGGATCTTACCAATCAAGTGATCGGCCAATCTCCGGTCATTGTCCAATCTCGATAAATACGCTCCACAACCTTCACACACCTGGAGCTTCTGTTGGGACATCTGTCCTACATTTTCAGCGATATTTCGAGCAGTGTCTGCGAGCTTTACTCTCTTTTCACAGAGTTCCTTCAATCGTACCGATTCAAAGGTGGCCTTTAACGTCTGGTTCTGTTCCACGAGATAGTTGATTTCCTGGGTCATGAGTCCAATCTTGGTGTCCATATCATCGAGTTCCTTGGTTACAGTGGCGATTTTCTCCTGCTCTTCTGGCGTATGCTCCAATCTCTTTTGTGCAAACTCAATGGTCCGGTCCAATTCGTTGATGTACTTCTTGAGGTTGATGTAGTGGGAGTACTCGATATCGGGGAACCTCTCGCCCTTTTTTGTTCTGTATTCATACTCCATCTTGTGCTTTTCCAAATGCAACAAGGGACACTTGCCGATGTCTTGTTTGGTTCCTGTGAGAAGTTCGTGGGGACAGGTTCCTACCAAGAAGCTTCGACACACACGATGACTTGTCATCTCGACCTCTCTGCGGCGCTGGGCAGGAGAAATGAGCGCCTCCTTTCCCATGAGCTGCTCCAAGAGCTTGCGCTGATCTTCGGCCATGGCAGGGGTGGATGGAGCAGGGGGAACTAGATGAATGGGGATGCAGTGTTGCTGCAAATACAGAGTATACGGATTTGGTTATGGCGGAAATATCACGTGATACGGTCAATAGTCACGTGACCAAAACGGGGTCTGGGCCCCTTCTCCATGCTTTTTGAAGGAATGCAGGAAGTTTGATTTCCCCCTCAATGAGGCTCCATCTGGAGGAGCACGTTGTCCCGGAGCCCGTACTTCAATTCTGTGCAGCAGCCAAATGTCTCACCCGAAGCCTCGCGTGGCATCCTCTAGACAACGCAGACAAAAGTGCCTCAATATCCCTAATAAATGGCCCCAAACCGCCTTCTTTCTGGCCATATCCGTCGCCAAAGCCCGGCCACGACTCTCCCTATTTGTGCTCCCTATTCCCGCCCCACCGGTTTCCCCATGTCGATTGATGCAAAGCCTCGTTACGTACGAATTCGTCGCTCCTGCCGGAACTACGGTTTGCCAATTTAGGGGCCTTATCTTCGCACTGCCGTTTTGAGCAGGCACCGACTGAGGCGGACCCGTTCCCCATCACAGAGTTTTCACTCAAGTATCCACCACTTTCTTTAACTTCCCCCAAGTCCTCGAATCCATAGACGTTTTTGTTCTGAGTCACTTCCCAATCTCGATTTTTTTCTACCACTCCTGTCCGTTCCAACGTTCTCGACAGGCTAGCGAGTGTGCAACAATCACATTTCACGGGACCAGCCGCACTACACAATCTGGCAGTATTGTGTGATAAGATCTCATCTCTCTAGGGCTTTGATATCCACGCCTAGTGTGTCTTTCGTTTTCAATTCCCCCTTTTCTACTTCCATGGCCCGTTACCAACTCATAGGACGCAAAAAGGTTCCCAAAGAACGGCGACAGCCCACGCAGTACCCGTTGAATCATCTCTGTGGGCTTCCGCTTGAAATTCTCCTTCTGATCTTTTCCTTCGTCCAGATCGACGACTTGGCCCGGGTTTCGTTGACGTGCCAGCGGTTCAAGTACATCATCAACAAAACCTTCTTGTACCGCCAGGTGACGTTTTCCCCCGGGTCATTGATCAAGTTTGCCGCCCACAACCTTCGTTCCGCCTCCAAAAGCCCGCTCTCCAAGTTCAAGTCCTCCAGTCCCCTGTCCAACATCAACTACATCACTTCCGTCCATCTTTGCCGCCCCACCACTCCCAAGAACCCCTCGGAACAGGACGTCAAGATTGGTGGCTCCTACAGCGTCACCAGCGACGTTGAACGCGATCGTCTGTCCAGTTACCACGAGTACATGTCGGCGCTCAAGATGCTTCTAGAAGACTCCTATGGACTCAAGCACATCTCCGTCAGCGAAATATACCCTTCGTTCGAATTTTCCAAGGACGTGGTGCCAGCTCCGCTCCTGAGGTCGTTCTTGAAAAAGTTGACTCCCTCCCGAACTCTAAGCTACCTCGAGTTGAAACCACAATCTGGCTGGTCCATTACGTTCAAATGGTCCCATTTATCCTTATTCATTTCCTATTTTAACCAGGTGGACGAACTCTGCTTGAAAAGCTTCATTCTTGACGACGTCAAATTGGCAAGCATCTCGCAAAGCAACGTCCACATCCAGAAGCTTACCTGCGACGCCTGTACCTACGTCGATTCGTTCAGAAAGCTCAATCAACACAAACAGGCCTCCCAGTTGTTTTTACAAACCACGTCGTTGCAATTATTGAACATCACCCAAGGTTCTTGCCTCTCCATGATTGACTTCGTCAAGCAATCGGGAAAGCTAAGTACATTGACCTTGGACATGAAATCGCCAATTTTCTATCAACAGGTTGGAGGAAAACTGGAATTTCAGTTTGGAAAATTCAATCCATTTTTCAAGTTATTGTGCTCAAGAACAGGAGGTTATTCTGCCATCAAAAATTTGGAGTTGATTAATTTCGACTTATTTGAGAGTATCTCCGAGAAGACAATCAACGATATCGACTCCTGGGTTGGTCCATCTGGAGACACTTTTGAGTGCTTCTTGTCGTACTTCGGCACCATCCAACAGTTTGTGATTGTACTCACAAAGTCTCCAAACATCATCATAGATAACAGGTGGGAGCTGGATGTCAACGCAATATCACCAGACACATGGGAAAAGTTGTTGGACCCATTATTTTCTACGGATGAAACATGTGAAGTATTTATTAAGGATTCACAAAGGAGAACCTTATTCAACCAAAGACCACAATGAATTAAATGGTTCCCAAGAGAAACAAACAAGTGGTTAAAATCTTAGCAATGCTAACCGTTAGGATAGAGGCAGCTACAGGTTAGTAATTTCCACGATAGGAACTTGAAATGCCTACCTACCACCTAAATGTTTAACATGCGTCGAAAGGATTTGTACATGTTTCTGAAGTATGAGGAGATATTGGAGAAAAAGCCTGGACGAAGGTCCTCGTCTGTATCTGTGTCAGAATCTCCAAAATCCTCAGAATATTCCGAATCCGAGCCATACGTACCGTTATGGTGACGAGATGATCTATGCATCTCAGTTCCGTACAGCAAATCATTCACCACAACTACCCGTTGAGGCAATTTAGTTTCCGTGCCTTCGCTGTTGAAAACTTTGAATGATAATCTGTACCTGTCGTCTGCTAAACTTCGATAATTTCCCTTATTAACCACAACTCCACGGGAAATCAAGCTTTTCGAAACAGATAGGGGAAGGTCCCTAGAAATTTCTAAATTATCATAGGAAGATTGACAATTGGGAACAAGACTTTTGTCAAACTTAGAAAGTTTAGATTTGTTCGAGTACTTTTTCATGGATGCAGTTACTTGTGAATAATCCGGATCGGCCAAGAGATCGAATTGAGTCTTCAATTGGAAGTAGTCTTCCAGTAACTCAATATCTCCAGAAGGCATAATTTTGACGAGTCCATAATTGTTGGGTTCTTGTGAATATTCATAGACCAATCCACCAGAAAACACCCCCGTCATATCCTTCGAGTAAATGGAGCTGACTTCGTCGAAGATTCTGGGAGTCACTTCATTGCATCCGTATCTAGATATTAGTAGAGTCCTTAATAAATAATGTGTATACGTACTCGGAGAAGAATAGTGGTTTTGGAAAATTGATATGGTCATCGACCAAGATATTGTATCCACTTGTATAGAAGGTCTGTTCACCACACCATTGATAGGAATTGACCCCGTAAAAATCAACAGCATCGAAGGTAGACTCGTGGACACAAGCCAAGTAATTTGCCAAAGGCATGCGGTATCTCAAGTCGTCTGCAGCAGAATATCCCACGGGAATTGGCCGACTAGAATGCTTTGCAAGGTACATCTTGATATCTCTAATAATAGCTTTTAGGAAAACCGGTGAGTTTCGTGCAGAAATGTTGTCGTTGACGACTTCATTTCCGGCAAAGAATCCCAAGGTGTTGTTGTAATGCGAGAATTGCTCAACAACCTTGAACACATGTTCCATATACTGAGCATTGTAGGTTGTCCACGGTTCATACCGATTAAGATGCTGATTCGGCAAGGGGGAATTGACATCCAAAATGAGATAAATACCAGCAGCAGCAAGCAATGTCATACATTCGTCATGGTCCAAGCTGGGATTAACCGAGTAAACTCGGATAGTCTGTTTGTTAGTAGGAGCAGAGAACGGATCCAAGGATTGAAACGTACGTTAATTCCTAGATTCTGAAACAAAATAACTTCTCTGGCACAAATTGTAGAGTTGGAGAGAGGATCGTGATCCAATGTGACGGCAGAGGAACCGCCCGGTTGGTAGTCAACGCCTTTGATGAAGAACTGGGGTTAGTATTGCGCAAAAGCTTCAAAAAAATACTTACTGGATTGTTGGTGACTGAATCGACAAAATATCTGCCTTGGATTGCAATAGTGGGCACTAGTGCTTTCGATACACTCAAACAGAGTAGGATAGCCGTCCACTTCATAATATAACTTTTAAGCTTGGAATGGTGATTGCAAAAAATGGGTGCAAGGGTGAGGAACACAAACGCAGCAGAAAGAGGTGGGTCTGTTTGTGGACGGAAAGGGAAAAAGTCTACAGACCAGGGAATATGGCACATTTCAACAGAAGGAGTGCTATTAGAGGAGGAATGATTGATTTGGAATGGTGAGTGGCCTTCAAAGGAGCAACCGACTTCACTAGATTATATTTATATTTCTCTCTAAATGTAAACTCATGCGCAAATACTACACGAAGGTTGTACGCTAAAGGAGTCGACTATCTCCCAAGTGAATGGTTCATCACAAAATTGTAGTCCAGGTACCAAGCAGTAGATTATGTACCAAAGTGAGCCACCCAAATCCATTCTTCCAAAAATGGGTCCAAAGCAACAACATTAATAGCTTGAGACTCGCCCAAATTTCGCCGGCCATTTAACTCTTCCTTCACTAGACCCACACCGCAGTAGAAACACACCGCGACGCTTCTCCCTTATCTCCCTGGCGTGGGCCTCTCAAACCTACCCATTATGATTATAATCGATGCTCTGCTAGAGCATGATTTCTGATTGAATTAGGACGCAAATCCTCGCGAGAACTCCACAGAATTCGCGTATACAGCAATGACAAATAACATACACAACTAGTTCACCGTCATAACTAAAATCTCTACACATACATTTCCCGAAAAGTCCCCTTCCGTAGTCCAAACCAAACATATATTCCTTCCATTCCTTCCCTGTAACCCGCACAAACACGTACCGCGCCTATTATCTTCAGTTCTATTGCGTTATTTACAGCTTAGCAAGTCACGGATTCTCCAACCCATTCTTGTTACAGTTTATGGTGTGGCTTCCGCCTAAGGATATTTTACAATTCTTTCTTCTACCACCTCCATAGGCACAACCATGGTGAATCGACATGCCTATGAGCCGTTGGACTCTAGAGACCTGGGTATTCCCCTGCATCCCCCGAACTACGAGGATCTAGAGGCTAACCATCCGACATCACCGCCTCAGGGCCTGAGCCAAGATCCATCCAACCAGGACGGAAACGACGACGACGATCGTTTTGACATAAATCACAACCCCAATCGTGTCCATTTCGAGCAGTTTGAAATTGAGGATGACTTCGACGACCGGCCACAAGACGGGTTCCTCAAACGTGCATCGTTTTTAACCAAGAAGTTCGCCACCAAGTTCAACCACACCGTCATAGTTCCCATCAACCAGATGGTTGATCCCATATATGAGGCATACACCCACTTCAACATGATCTATGAACTGGCCATTTTGAAGCTCGGAAACCCCTTGGTGGTCAAACGGTTGTTCTACGTGTTCTTCATCACCATCATCGTATACTTCGTTACACACACGGAGCTGACCGAGGGAGTCAACGGAAAAAGCGGCGGCAGCTTTGGATCGGGCAAATTCTATGATCTTGACAAATTGGGCGATACCATCAGGGGCTACATTGATCCTAAACTGATGCTCGAGAACTTGGAATACTTCTCGCGCATGCCCCATCTTACTGGCACCAAAGGAGACTTGGTCTTGGCCAGATACGTCCAAAAGTACATGGAAAACAACGGAATCAAGAATATAGATTTCAACCAGCTTCAAAGTTACATCAACTATCCCGATACCGATGACAGTGGAACATACCTCAAATTTGCCGATGATTCCTACGCTGCCACCCTTTTTGAAGGCTCTAATAATGACCTTGCCTTCCGCAGTTTTACCCCAAACGCTTTGAACACCAACCACGAGATAGAGAACTACTACGTTTATGCGAACTACGGTTCTCCAAAAGACATTCTGGTGTTGAAAGAAAATAATGTGAAACTCGATGATTGCATTCTTCTCGTCAAATATGGAGGAGGAACAATCCCAGAATCCAATAAATTGCAATTGGCACACTCAGTGGGTGCAAAAGCAATCGTTTACATAACCCCAGTGTATGATATTAACTCTGTTGAGCACGATGATGTGATTGAAAAATTGAATGTCGGGTTGACTCGAATCAGTCCTGGTGACATTTTGACTCCTGGTTGGTCTTCTGAAGATGGCTATGTTGCTCGACTTCCTTGGTTTAAATCAGACACAACTCCAAAATTGCCATCCCTTGCTATTTCAAACAAGGACGGAGAAAAGTTTCTTTCGAAACTTGAAGGAGGTGTCAAATTTGATGATGGGTTTACATCCGGTAATGGTAATTCAGGCTCAAAATTGAAGATGAAAATTTCAAATGATGAGAGAAGGATACACCAATTGTGGAATGTGGTTGGTTCAATCAAGGGTAGGGAACAAGGTGGAATGGGTATGATTATTGGAGCTGCTCGTGATTCAAATTGTTTTGGAACCATGGGAACCAATACTGGTTCTGTTATTTTGCTAGAATTGATCAAGATTTTCACTTTGTTGCAGCGGAAATACCAATGGTCTCCTTCTAGATCCATTTATTTTGTTTCCTTTGATGCCACTGAATATAACTTGGCCGGGCTGACTGAATGGATTGAGAATAGAAAGGATATGTTAAGAAAAGAAGGCTACGCTTACATTGATCTCAGCGACGCGGTGGCGGGAGATGAACTCAGCATTAAAGCAAATCCATTATTGAGTGAAATCATTAAGGAATGTCTCAAGCGAGTGCAGAGCAATGGTGATTCTAACTTGTATGAATTATTCAAAAAGTCGAACAAAAACAGTGATGATATTTCTAATGAGTTGATTGAACTGAAGAACTATCTCCCTTTTATAAATTTAGTCAATTTACCCACCGCTGAAATCAAGTTCACAGGTGCGAAATATCCCAAGAATTCTTGTTACGATGACTTCAAGAACTTCAGAGATAGTGGTATCGATCCAGTGATGCAGAAACATTCGCAGTTGGTGGAGGCATTGGCATTGCTTACATTGCACTTGTCGGATGCCCCCATCATTCCATTCAATTTTGTTGACTTGACAGATAAGTTGGTGTCGTTCGAGAGAGATTTGGAACGCCACGCCAGAGATTTGTTGAAAGCCAGATCAGAGTCATTTCAACTTGATTTCCAACCATTGAAACAAGCAATTGAGCTGACGCGTGGACCTTTCAATGAGTTGCAAAATTGGGCGAGTTCCTGGAAACAATTCATCATTCAGTCAGCAGAAATTGAACCATCTATTTATGCCATGAACCGGTGGAAATGGCATGAACATATGTTGAGGTTCAATGGAGAGTTTATAAACAAGGACGTTCAGTCTTCAAGACCAGGATTCATGAATTCTTTGTTTGGTGTGCCGTTTTCAGCTCCTGAGCAGGCAGATGGGAAGTATCAATGGAATACATTTCCCTTGATCAGGGATGATATGGTTAATGGAAACTATGAAAAGGCACAAGAAGGTATCAATCTTTTGGCGGAACGGATGGCTCGTTCCGCGGAGCACTTCTTAGAATTCTAAAATGGGTTAGGGAACTTTTGCATAATTTGTCATCAATATACGACAATTACGATTGGAGAGGTGTAGCTGGAATGGCTTTGTAGATTTACTCGCACTTCAGGTTTGGTTCGCACAAATTCCATGGAAGGGCGTGCACATTAGTGTGTGAGACAAGAGGAGGGTACCTACGACTATCTACTGATAATGGAAGATAGATAGACAATATTTACCCACCTGAATCTAATGCGTGTCAAAAGCCAAATATATATTTCTGCGCCATAACATCAAGAAATTCCTCTCGGTGGCCAAGCTGGCTAAGGCGCGAGACTGTAATGATAACTCAAAGTAATCTTGAGATCGGGTGTTCGACTCACCCCCGAGAGATTTATTTTTACATGTTATCGATCTGTTTTTTAATCTATACCTTACGTACTAAATTGACCAAGTCTTCCAAGTAGTAATCTCTGGAGTGTTTGTTGAGTTTCCCGACCGACTCGTGTATTCCGAACAAGTACTCCAGGTTTTTACCACTAGGGCCAAGGCTCTGTCTAATGATTGCAGCGGTTTGATCGATGTCTTCAGGCCCCACAAACGATTGGTTGTCTATGGTTCCGATGTAGATGGCCGACTCGATAAAGTAGTCGCCGGTATCGGGATTGCGAGGAACATTTTTCAATTCTTCGTGTACCACATCGTGCACATTGGTGATGTGAAACGTCACACGATGGATGGAATATCCGTCCTGTTCTCTAACATCGAGGTAGTTCTTGACATATTCGACGTTTTCAGGGGCAATGTAGAAGGCCACACCCCAAACCTTTAGATCTTCCTCGGTGAGTTCGTTTATCTGGAGACTGATGTCCTGAATAGACCCTTGGTCTGCACTAATATCCGTTTCAGGATGGTCTCCGTTCAACTCGTACACGTGGAGAGTGTTGTGGAATCGTGAATGTGCCTTCAAGTCCTCAAGCGACACAAGAGTAGCCACTCTTCCGGGAGATTCAGGTGTTCCCCTGTGATCCGAAGAGCTTTGCCAGAACCGTCTGATGAAGCCTTTGAGGTAGCCACTCACCTTGAACGCGTATCTTGGCGGAGGTTTGAAGATAAGAGAGCCATAGCCAATGACCCACATTCCCTGGGTGGTCATTTTGCAAACGAAGATGGAGAAACTATGGCAGCCAGGCCGGTTAAATAGTGGCTGCTACTAATTCCAGTGAGACCAAAGAGTATAAGGTGGAAATTTTGCGAACCGGTGCAAAAACCAAACCTGACATAAACCCCACAAAAATGACACCACATAGTGAATCCCGAGCCATATAGTTCTACTCGTATGTTCTGCTCGATTTGATATTGCTATACGGAGAGACACTCAGTTTACCTGGGATTAATCCTGACATATGAAGGGCCGTTTGGTGCTTCTGGCTACGTATTTGATCGGAACCTATAAATAACTGATCTGGAAAGCCATTCTCACGGTTTCCTTGAGCTTGTCTTTCAAGTTGATTTTTCTGAAATTGACAAACTTGCCTGCGGTCAACAACACCACCATCACTATGCCCACGACAATGGCATTATCCTGGAGGAAATTCTTCGAGAGACGATATAAAAATAACACCTGCTTTTTCATCGATTCAAGTGGATGGTCCGATCTGGCAACGGGTTTAGGATTGGCTCCTTCGGTGGAATATTGTTTTTGGATTTCTTTGATGGACTTGTAGTTGAGGTTCTGTTTCTTTTCGAGTTCTGCTTGTTTCTGCAACTCCCTCTGTTTCCTTTCCTTCTCTGCTCTCTCCTTCTCCTCGATGCGCTTCTGTACTTCCTTCTCCTTGCTCTTCTTGGCCTGCTGTATCTCCTTCAATTGCGCAAGGTACTTCTCTTTCAGTTGGGAATAAATAGGATTCTCTGCCACGATAATTTCTGCCTCGTCGAACAGGTTGATCGTGGGTAAGAACTCAAACGTGTACAAGTCTATCAATTTTCTCGAGTACTTATCCTGGGCATTGAGACTGATCAAGGAGTAAAGCGTGGCAAATTTCTTGGAAATCCACGGTTCCTTATCTGTCAAGAGCACGTCCTTGTTGCTGATGATCAGCAAGTAGTGGTTGTACAAGATTTCCAGTGGAATGGAGTGCTCGCTGTGATATACCTCTTTCATACGTTGAATGACTTCTTCTCCTCTAATCGCCTGGGTTGCTGCAGCCCTGAGTTCGCTTGTAGTGTTCTCCTGACTCAAGAACACTCCGGTTTGGATGATATAGAGACTGACTATTTTCGTGAAGAGCTTTTCGCTTATTGAACCGTTGTTTAAGTTGGTGATACTCTGATGGTATAGTTGTGATGTGAGGGCGTAGGATTTGTCCAAATTCTTGTTAATAAACAACTTGAGGGCCAAATTGTAGTTGCTTTCAATGGTCTTGTCCGACCTGAGGGTCAGAGATAGTAGCATAGAATCTTCCATGATGAAAAACACTGATGAATAGCAGTAAGTTCGGGCAAATTGTGGGGTCGTGATATAACCTCGGCCGGATGATTACATAAGCGGGGATTACCCGAATTGTCATGAGCCATCGACAAGATCTATGATGTGCCGAATAAGACAGTAGGAAAGGATTCCCTGTTAGGGAGAATTGCTGAATTCCAATGGTGGTGCTTCTATTTATGCGTATACACCTGGATAGGGTATGTAATGTAATTATCTATTAATCAATTAATGCGAGGATACATGCCCAAGTTGGCAATTTATTCTTCTTCGTCGCTCTCATGCCGTCCGGAATGACCCAACGCGGCCAATCTTCTCTTCCTCTCTACCTCTGTCTCCTCGAAATCTTCATCCGAATTCTCCGAATTCTCCGAGAACTCCTCGTCCTCTTCCAGGTACTCCGTCACAACAGATGGTGGTCTTACCACAACCGTAGGCGAAGCACCCTCACCCCGATCCGGCCTGTTGTTCAAAATCTCTGTCAATTTATTCTCAAGTTTGGCATTCATCTTAGGAATATCAAGGGGAGAGCCAGATCTATTTCCACTCTGCTCCATGACCAATAAGTTGGTGACGTTGGCACTGTCTCGCTCACCGCCAATACTAGGAATATTGGAGGATCCCGAGTTGACAATAGCCACATCCGAGTCTGAATCTTTCAGCTTGATACCAACCAAAGATAACGCTTTACCAACAATACTGGTGGACCTCGATCTCGACTTGCCATGACTGTGTGAGTTGACCCTGTATCTTCTAATGATTTCACCATCTTCGTCTTCGATAACAATAAAGTTGTCCACTTGATGGGCAAACACTTTACGACGGGAGGGGTCGTTCTTTCTGTAATATGCTAGTCTAGATCTGCTCTTTGCCAATCTTTCGGTTATATTAGCTGGTTCCTCTCTGGGGGAGCTAGTAGATGAAGACCCTATGGATGAATATTGCGACATCTTTCTGTGCAAGGAGTTCAACGAGTGGATACTTCTGGACTCCACATCTTCGTTATTGACAGCGCCTTCAACGACCTCTTCGATGTCCTTAGTCTTGCTGTCTTTCATAGACAAAGACTCCATAATCTCGCCATGCTGATCTTCTATGATAAGCTTACTTCCTTCTTGGAAAGCTGTAGTTGGAATAGAGTCAGGTTGAGCCTCCTCCTTCTCCGCCATTACTTCAGGCGCTTCGATTGGCTCATGCTTTTCAATTGTTTCTCCGGTTTCTGCACTGGATGAGCCTGGAACGTATTCTGTCCTCTCATCAGGTAAAGTAGAGCTGTCGTCGCTGGTCTTGATAGGCGAATCGTTGGATTGTGCAGTTGGATTGGCGGATGGAGTCCGTCCTAATTGCAAGAATTCCGTTTGTGGACGTTGCCTATGCTCTTCTTCATAATTATTCGTGTTACCAATAGATAACGTATTCTTGAGAGCTGCTCCAGGACCACCAGTTATCTTCTTCTTTTTCTTGAGCTTTTTTCTCTTTGCACCACCAGCTGGTCTAACCTTGATACCACTGGTCTCAATGGTGTTAGAATGAGGTAACTTGGCGGACTCGTCAATCGAAGGAGCTTGTGTATCAACTCTTTGCAAAGAGAACGAAGTTGAGACTTTGTCCAACTTTTGTAACCTGGACATCCAGGTTGGACCTCCGTCTTGGGTATTTGTTCTCGTGAAAGACATTGTGATTGCCATTCTGTTAAGACGTCTACCTAAAGTAAGGACAGCCACCGAGGAACCATGCACCACAATCGATGTAATGACCAAGAAACACACAATTGGCCAAATGGTGGCCAAAAGTCTGTAATGAGGATGACCTGGTTCTGGTAACCCATCAAGAGGAATGGGGGTTTCTGAGAAATTTATTTCCAAATTTCTTCTGGCCAAGATGACACCAAAGATGGCACCCACTCCAATAGGACCAAAGTGGCCACAGAACACAGCTTCTCTCCAGGTCTTTACGTCTGGTGTAACTGGCTTTAGCGCAAGCACTGCAGGAAGTCGTCTCAAGAATATGACAACAATGGCCAAGACAATAAGCCTCCACACGGGAAGACCGATGGCGACATTATTGAAATCGGGCCACGGCACAATGGCACCGAAGTAAACGAAGAAGGCTAAGTTGAGAAGCAAATCAATGACAGTAGATACATGCGACTCTTCGGTCTTCTTGGCGAAATTTCCGTTCCAGCCAAAGGCAGTTCCTGCAGCGAACGAGGTCAATAAGTCATCGACGCCCAACATGGAGCCAATACCCGCGGAATTGAATGCAATGAACACGAAGATGGCCAAGAAGGACTCGCGGTCAATAAGATTCTGCTTCTCAGCAAATGCCACGGCTTTTCTGAGGACGAATCCGATGACAACTCCCAACAAGCATCCAAATACACATTCCCATAACACTGTCTTCAAAATCCAGTCTTTGGCCACCTCGTGGACGTTTCCAGGGTGGAGCACCAAGTTGAGGGTCAAGTAGATGAAGGGGACGGCCATGCCGTCGTTACTACCGGATTCGGCAGATAACAAGTTTCTCAAGTGGCCCGGTACTCTTTCGGCGAATTTGCCCTTACCCACCACGGCTGCCGCCAACACTGGGTCGGTGGCGGTGATACAGGCGCTGACCAATAGGGC
Organism: Suhomyces kunorum; assembly: GCA_030561465.1. Lineage (NCBI taxonomy): Eukaryota > Fungi > Ascomycota > Pichiomycetes > Serinales > Debaryomycetaceae > Suhomyces > Suhomyces kunorum. The sequence goes on along the minus strand of JAKTXF010000040.1, from coordinate 35,327 downwards.
GTCGGTGTAGTTGAAGTGGGGCATGAGTGCCCAGACGAATAGGCCCACCACGAGCCATCCCACCACCATCACAGGGAGCAAGAAGATGGCCACCGAGAGCCAGTGCTTCTTCATGTATTTGCGGGGCAATTCGACGGCCACGGCCACGATCTGGATGCACAATACGATACGGCAGATCTCCAACGTGATGTACTCGGCGTCTCCCCAGGCTAGGGGATTGAACCAGTTCAAGCAGTGCGGGCCCAAAATGAGCCCAGCAATGGTGGCCACGGTTGCTTCTCCGATGTAGAGTCGCTCTTTGACGAAAAGCGAGAGGAGTGAGAAGATGGTACTGAAGATTCCCACACAGGCGTAGGCTATGTGGGCTTTCTCCAACTGGCGGTTAGTACAGGCAGACAAAATGGGGGCCAAGAGGGAGACCTCCCCTGGTGAGAGAGCGACGACTCTCAAACTGGTGAGTTTCAACAGTTCTGGAGGGGGTAGTTGGGTAGTTCGCTCTACCCCCTCAAAGCACCATACTTACCAGTAGCTGTTCCCATGCCATTATCGGTGTGTGTTTGTTGCAGTGGTCATAAGGTGTAACAATCAAATTGGCCCCAACTTATGTCATCCCAAGAAGCGTGCGTCCTGTATGGAGGCATGCCAGTGCGAAGATCCAGGAGAGGATAGGGAAGAGACTATTGGACAATGCCAAGGGCTTTTGAATGGGAAGTGCCGCGGAGGCGATTGGCCACAACAATGCCATGTAGGGAGGTTGGCTGCAGCAACCGGACAGAGCGAATGCCTTGGCATGGACGGGACGCGGGCCGCGGTGTCGCATATCGCGTGTCGCGTGTCGCGTGTCGCGCGACATTGCGCCTGCGCGATAACGTCATGACGAGACTAGGCAGGGCGCAAAGGGTGAAACAACAACAACGGACGGAAGGACGATGCTGCCAAGAAGACATAGACAAGTAGGTTAAAGGGAATATATTGTATAGGAGAATGGATTGAAGGTGGGTGTGGAAATTGTTGGAAGTTCAGCACGAGGGAGGCGTAGATGGAAGATCAATAGGGAGATATTCAGCATGGGCTTAGACGGCGGCAGGAGGTGTTCAACTGAATGGTAGGCACGGTGCTGGCCTCTGAGATCGATTAAGTGGCCCCTACAGCGGCATTCCAGATACATCACAGGTGAAGGCTGAGTCGGTCTGGGGAAGTGTTGAAGAATGGGGTGAGCTAAGGAACAGATGTGTTCGGTAGCTGCAAAAGATTGCAGCAAAGAGAAGGAATGTGGCAAGGGCTCAATAGCGCCAACACTCAACTGCGATGGAAGGCATGGGGCGAAAAGGTTGGAGGGGAATGGTCTGGGAGGGAATGTGAACAGGGTTATCAATATTGCTTGCGAGTGCGTTTGTGCACGGTGAGTTTGTGACGGCGAGTTTATGCCCACTGAGTCTGTGCCACTTAGTGTCTTCAGATAGTGCGTATAGCGAGTCTGTCCACAGTGCGTCTTTGAGTAGCGAGCCTAGTGAGACCGCGCGAATGTGACTGCGAATCTGTGCCACAGTCTGCCTAAGTCAGTCCTAATGGCAATGAGACGCCTACAACAGGGAATATCACACTATAGCCTATATCCATTGCCCCAACCAATCATCTCTTTCCACCAAGTCTCCCACCATTCTCTACCACTACAATCTGCCACTGGCTCTCTCTCTCGCTCACTCGCACGACTCCACCACCATCCCTTCATTTTTCACTGGCCCCACTACGCGTCTTTCGCACGGGCTCCATCCTCTTCCTTGCACCATGTCCGGGCTATTTGTGAGCCAAAACAGCCAGGACTCCGAGGACGAACCCGAGGTAGCTGTTCCCACCCCCAGAAACGCGCATTTCCCCACATATTCCCTCCAGTTTTCCGCATGCACCACCCAGGTGGCTCACCTCTCCGAGGTGTTTGCTGCCATCACCACCCTCAATCCCCAGGCATTGATGATCATCAAGCCCTCGGGCATCATCGTGTACTCCGAGTACAACCACGTGAGTAACGTGCAGTTGAACGTGGATCCGTCGTTGTTTTCCCAGTACAATTTCGTTGTTCTTGATGATTCTGGCAATTCGGTGCAGTCGCAAGACCAAGACGCCCCCACGGAAATGAGACTAGGCATCGATGTGGCGTTGATTAGCGACGCCTTTGCTTCTGCTGCCGCCTCAACCGCTCCATCTCGCCCAAAAAGCAACCCCAATAACCAAACTACCACCACAGCTGACCAGGTCTCGTGCTATATCACGTATCGCGGTGAGGGCCATCCCTTGATGATCGAATTTGAAGACAACCTCATGAGTGAAAAAATGGAATTCCTCACCTTCTACACGGATTTTGCATACCCTTACGATTCGCTCGACCTGCAAGAAGAAGCAGAACATCTCATCATCAACCACAACGAGATCCAGTCGGAGTTGATCTTGAAAAGTGACGTTTTTGCCAAACTTCTCGCCGACCTTCAACACATAAACACGGTGGAGCTCTACATCTACCTTTCCAACGAGACCCGGAGTCTCGGAAACCCCAAGAAGCCTGCCAATTCCAAAATCAGGTTCACAGACACCCAATTAAACTTCATTTCTCGTGGCCCCATCGGCCACCTGAAGCTCATTTATCCCAGTGAGCGGACCATTCTCGAAAAACTCGTGCTCTACGGCAAAGACCCTTCCAAGAAGTACAACATGGTGCCCATTAACACCTCTACCATCTCATGCTACAATTTCGCTAATTTCATCAAGATATTCCGTGCGGTGAAGCTTTCGTCCAAGTGTAAGATTCTAAAGGATCTAAATGGCGTGCTTTCCATCCAATTGCTCTGCAAAAACAACAATCTTCCAAGCTATGCTGGCACCTTGATCACATTCCATCATCTCGAAGTCTCGAGTTCTTATGATGCAGACTATCAAAAGGACCAGGCCGCTACCGCCAAAACCATCAACAGTATCTTTGACGATGAAAGTTATGATTATGTCAATAATATATCGTCCAAAGACCAGTACATCGAGTCGGAATATCCAGATTTGGGAAAAAAAATGGAGCAAAAGCGTCCAACTCTTTCCTTTTCCTCGTTCAAAAACCAGCCTTCTAATGGTGTCCCAGAAGGCATGCCTGCAAATAAAAAGCGCAAACGAACCGTACCTATTCGAAATGGGGAAATGGTACCGTCTCAAAGTGATCGGGATGTGGAGGTACCTCTTTTCTTGTAAATAGTATTCCACCAATAGTGCATATTGCCCGTTTGCTAACGAGCAACTACAGTTCAGTATCAATGCTTAATTTAAACGGATTATAAGAGAAATAAACAAACGGTGCAACAAGAACTTTATGAATCGGACGGTGGGGGTAGTATTCAGTTACTCCTCAGAACCACAACCCCAGAATGCTTGTTATACACTGACCACAGAATTAAACACAAATGTACGAATCGATTCTGTTCTTTTGGTTTTGGGCGATACACTCGGCAATCCAGGTCACATTTCTGATTTCCTGTTCCTTTGATCTCAACCATGCCCAAACGGTGGATAAGGTGAACTGTTGAGTGAAGGCGTTCTTACAGAATTTCATCTCCAACAAGTAAAACCAGTCTTCCAAATTCTTGCCATCGCTAGATTCACTGAAAATCTCGGCATATTCACCAACGGTACCAACTATTGTCTTCAATGGTTCAACATCTTCTATTTGGGACAATTCACCATGGTAGTTGGGATATAATTTACCATAGCTGGGGAACAAGGCCAACTTGTCTTCTGGGGACAATTCTGGATTACCCAACGAGTTAAGGGTGATATTTATGACTCTCTTGTCGGCCTCGAAGTTCAACAATCTCAACATGATTTCTTGGTCTGGACCGGTGAACTCCTTGTCGATGAAAGCAATGAACGCTTCCAAGTAGTTCTTGTACAACTTGTTTCTGATGATTTCAATATTCAAATCGTCCAAGTCGTCTGGGGTCAAGCAGTCCTTGAAGAACAGGGCCAATGGAGTGTCGATCAACACGGTGTTGTACAAACTCTCGATATCGGTGGCAATAGATAAGGTGGGCAAAGTGTCGAACATGCCCAATGGATGGCACTTGGCCAAGATCTCGTTTTTGTCTCTTTCGTGCAACGTTCCAGTGATCATCAACGACACGTTGTCGATCATGTATCCGTAGCTTATGAAGTTCAAGAACTTGGTGAGTGTACCGGACGAGTTGGCTTTCAAGTATTGGAACTGCTGGTACAACTTCTTGGACAAGTTTTTCTGGATGATGCTGGTCGAAAGAGGACCCGAGTAAGAACCCAAGAAGTTGCCGTAGTCGGTGGAAGATAACTGGAGCTTCAAGTCATCAAGCGTTTCACATTGGGTCAAGTTGACGTACTGGGGAGAGCGCAAAAGACCACTCTTGTAGCCTCTGACAACACCTTCAAGATAGCCATTATTGACATTGAAGTACAATCCTTCCATTTTGATTGGGGATGGAGTTGATGAAAGTGCTGATGGTAATAAGTTGGTAAATTGGCGGTGAATGTGCTTGGGTCGTGTCCATACCGGGTGATAACAGCGGCGTAGTAGGGAAAGAGGAATGGTACAGATTGAGTGGAAAAGATTGGGAATAATGATGCTGAGTGTACTTTAGGTGTTATTTAGAGCTTTTTTTGGAATAAAACGAGTCCTATGGTGCCGCTTTTTGTAGGTTTATTCCTGAATGCACTTGCCGACATTAAGTGCGACATTATTAGTTAGTGGCAACCCTCTATTGGAATAATAGCTCCATTTAAGCACGAATTAGAAGCCACAAGCCCTATAATCATTTCGGTTTACTTGACTGACCCAAATTCACTTTGAAAATTCTCATTTCCTCTCACCACACGCTAACTCGTCCCTTTCCAATCCTTGACTATTCCCAGATGTCGCATTACATAGAACGCGCCAGATCACACAACTACAGAACCGGCCATGTCAGACATTCTTCTCGAAACCTTGGTGTCATCATTGGACCCAGACAGTCAGAACTATCTCCAGCAGGATTCCCATGTACGTCAACAAAGTGAACAATTCCTTCTGGAACTCTTGATTAATGACGACTTATTGTCCACTGAAATATACACCACCACAACCACAAACGATGAACACGGCAAAACCCACAAACCAACGTTGATAGAGGTGATAGCAGAGTTGGAACTGAGACAGCGAGACATCAACATCGAATTGGCCAGCATCACCAACGACAACAAGGATCTCATCATAGACATAAGTGGAGATTTGCATACAATCAACTCCACCATCAAATGGGACTACAAACAGGAGCTCGAGCGAATGCTTGAGACCTTGGACGGCCAAACTTCCAAGTTCGAAGTCTCCTCCAACGAAAAACTCAGCACATCTATAAAAACCTCAAATACCATCCTCTCCAATATCGACTCTGTCCTCGACTATTTGGAGTTGCCTGCTTTGTGCAAATTGTGTATTATGCAAGGAAACTACCTGGAAGCCATTGAAATATCTATCTTGGTCCAAGCATTAATCATTCGATTTCCCAAACTCGTCATTTTCCAGAAAATTAATAGCCAAGTCATCACAGAATTGAGGTTAATGGTAAAAGGATTGATAAAATTACTCAATTCGAATTTGAAACAAAACAGTATACTCAAGATCTTCCAAATCTTAAACAAGCTATATGGCGACCCCACCATAGGATTGTACGGTACTGCACAGATTTCCGAGAGTTCTTTGCAAACACCAAAGGACAAAACCACCAAAGACAAGTTTCTCAAGACAATATACTTGCATGCTAGATTCAAATTTATTCTAAATGAGTTATCTAATTTGAAGCCATTGATTAAATTCAACAAGCTCACATATTTAAAGAGGTACATTGAAATTTATCGTGAATTTATTTTCAATACTTTATCGATATATTTTGCCATTTTTAGTTCTACTTCAGCGGCACAAAGTGATTATGAGGATGACAGATTATTGGTGAACCAATTCATCAGGAACTTGGCAAACAACTTGTCCGATGAATTGTTAAAATATTTACCAGAAATATTAAAGCCAAATGAAGCGGAAGGAGAAGATGAATTTGAAATTCAATCAAGAAAAGACGGTTTAATTCTACAAATCACCTACCTTTGCAAATCTCTTTCAAAGTATAATGTCGATTTCGAAACTATCATGATCTCGAATTTGGGACTTGGTGAAAGCTCATTGATAACCGAAGACGATTGGTTGAGAAATTTGGCCAAAGTAAAGAAGTTCAGGCCATAGTGTTCATTAAATCATATCAATACAATAATCAAACATCAAATTCCGTAGCTGCAAGGACCAATCCCAATATTTGCCTATAATGCGTTTAAGCCAAACAAGAACCCCAACTCTCTCTGTCCCAAACTTGAAACAGATTTCATACCCTTCTCATCAAGTGCAGCGTTGATCAATTCTTTTTTCCTTTCTTGCAATTCCATGATTCTGCTCTCGACGGTACCAGAGATTAATATTCTGTGAACGTGTACTTCTCTTTCTTGACCAATACGGTATGCTCTATCCATGGCTTGCTCTTCGACAAAAGGATTCCAGAATGGGTCCAATATCACAACATGTGAAGCACATGTCAATGTTAAACCCGTATTTCCTGCCCTCAACGACAACAACAAGACTCTCGTGTCTTCTTGATAAAATCTCTTTATCACATCATTCTTCAACTCAACACTCATTGATCCATCATATCTTAAGAAGTCAACACCTGCAGGCTCAAATGCCAACTTTAGGACATCAAAAAGAACTGTGAATTGTGAGAAAACGATTATCTTCTCATCTTTCAGCTTAGAAAGAATATCTTGAATGATTTCAATAGTCTTGTTAATTTTTGCTGAATTTTTGAAACTGCCTTCTTGTTCAATCAACTGCGATATAATTTCACTATTGCGAGGAATGGATGATGAGTAATACTTCCTGCAGAATTTCTTCAATTTGTCACTATTATATTCTTCATGATGAAATTTCCTGAAAATATCATACTCAATAAGATCATTAACGTGGTTTTTGGTTTTACATTCGACACACCGTGCCACATTTCCAGTTTCATCATCGGTCGAATGATCCTCAAAAAATATATCAACACAAGACGAACATATCATATGTCCACACTTCAGTAGAATAGTAATGGCATCGGTGAATGTCAAGACGTTATAGCAAATAGGGCAAGTCAACATTTCCTCCCGCTGCTGAAGTGACAATTCTTCATCGCTGACTTCATCTTCATCTTCGTCCTCGACTTCTTCTTCAATACTAAATCGCGAGATTGCATCAAGAACGCTTTCTTTCTTCATGTTCTTATGTTTCTTCTGCTCTGTTTCAGATTCTTGGTCAAATTTTTGATCAGATTTCTTGTAGTCATCATCATAGTCTCTTGGAGATTCCTGATCATCTTCAGATTTGACAGGTTCTTGATCTGATCCCTCTTCTTGATCAAATTCATTTGGTAGTTCATCTTCATGCTTGACACCCATTTGTTCATTGTCATCGCCGGCTGACTCTTGATCTGAGCTCTTTGAAGTAATTGATAAGCTGGCTTCACTTAATGAATTGTTATCTGTGGTACCATTTCTAGAAATTTCCGATAAAAGTGAATTGACATCATCTTCTTCTCTCTTGAAATAATTATCCTCGCTGGAATGATCCTGTTTCACAAGCTTAAACTCTTCAAGAACCGAATTGACATCGAGTAGTCCTTCAGCGACTTCCTCGGCATTATCATCAATTTCGAGGTCAATGACTTCAGACTTGATACTATTGTCAATAAGCTGGTCCTCATTTTTGACTTCATAGGAACCAAGGCCTGAATCATTGGAATGTGCTTGTAAGTTGCTTTTCACATCCTCTTCTTCAAATTCAAATTTTACTTCCTCGATTTTTGCTACTTCATCCTTCACTTCCTCATTCAACTGTTCAGTTTCACGATAGTCATATTCAGCACTTGTCTGTTTAATTAATTTTGCTTCCAAGCTAGATTTTTTAGCTTGCTTCTTGCTTCTGTCTTTTTTGACTGATATATCAATAGATTTAATTTTGGCCACTATTTCTTCATTCATTTGAGTTACCTGAGCACACATTCTCCTCCAATCCTTGGGTCTTCTTGATTCGTCATTATGTGTGTATTTTGCCTTTATTTCCCCAATATCAACCAAGAACCAATGACAACAAGCCTGTCTGAGTCGTAATAACAAGGTTAAAATGCCAGAAATATTATGTGATTTGGCATCCAACATCTGCTTTGCCTTCTTTTGAATGCCCACCTCTAAATTATCGTAGTACTGCTTTTCATGTTTGTACATGGAGACATAGTCTGAAAACACATGCTTTTCCGGCAAGGACAAAATTGGCTTGCCGTCAATGATGGAATCCTTGCATCTACGCAAAAGGATTGCCTTAAGTAATGCTCTTAGCTTTCTCAAACTCTTATCCTGTTCGTAGTTATCACTTTCACCTTGTGCTTTGAGGGGAACCGAAATATCCAGTCGGAACTTAAATTCGTCATTGTAGGGCCTGATTTTCAAAAATCTAATCAATGGATAAAGTTCGTCAACATTGTTCTGCATTGGTGTACCAGAAAGGCATAGTCTGAATTCAGCTTTCAAGTAACTCACACATTTAGATGCCAATGCCACCTTATTCTTGATGTTCTGGGCCTCATCTAAAATAATACGATGAAACACTGACTCCTGACAATAAAATGGAGATTTGTAAGATATTCCACCTTGCAGAAATGTGGGCATAAATGAAGAGGTAGGTGTGGATTCATCTTTGGCATTCTCTTGAAGCAGTTCTTTGAAATGTTTTTTCCATTCGGAAGATAATGTTCCATAAGAAGTGAGTAGAACATCATACTCTTTCATCTGATCAAATGTGGTCATCATCTTCCTTTCTGAGCCATGATATATGCCGACTTTCATGGCACAGTCACTTTTGAGTTTGGATTGAATCTCAGCTGCCCATTGTCTAAGCAACGACACAGGTGCAACGATTACTGTCGTTGGACATGCAGGAGCTTCAGCTCTATTGGCTACCATCAACGCAATGGCTTGAACGGTCTTTCCTAGACCCATATCGTCTGCCAAAATTCCTCCTTTGGATTTTGAGTCTTCCATCCGCTTAAGCCAGGTCAATCCCATACGCTGATGCTTCATTAAATTAATAGCAAGCTCTTTTGGTGTCTGATCCACTCCATCCTCAAGTTCTTCGTCCGGACGAATATTATCAAGCAAACTCTGAAGGTCTGCAAGGTCTGCACTTTGATGAGAGCTTTCCTGATGTGGTTGAAGATAGCCATTCTGATTGTCCTGATATTGTACATATACTGGTCTGTATTGTTGTGCAGAAGCATTTTGACGGGTTCTTTGATTATAAACCAACTGGGACCTGATGGAATCCATATCCAGGTGGATTTTTTGTGCTCTCATTTTGTTTGCCCTTAACATCTCAACTCTGCTATCTATCTGCCGTTTCCATTTGTGGTATTCCATCTGTTTCTCAGCCAATGCATCTCTAAATGTATTTGCAACCAATGAATTAATGTTTTCTGCCAATCTGGCACTTAAATGACCAATGACGCTACCAACCTTCTGCATGGCAAGATTCATCGCAGACACTTCCTGCTCTATAGCGGCATTGGTTGAATTCACCGAATTCAATGAAGTCAATTGCAGTTGGTATCTTTGGAGCAACTGGTTCTGTGTTATCTCTGCCAAGTTATCCTGGTCTATATGGGTTACTGGGGCTGGTTGATTTGTAGGATAGCCCTCTCTCATGCTGGTAAATGATGTTGGCTTGAATGTGGTATGAGCCGAAGCTACTTTCTCATCTATGACTTGGATGTCATCATCCTCTGAATCTTCTATGGGGTCTTTATCCGATTGTTGAGGAACATACAGCAAAGTAGTATTATCTCCTTCGAATGAAGTGTAAAATTCCTCGGACACGGCCTTGTCTTGTTCTGGCCGTGACTCCCGCAGTTGGGATGCAGATTGAGTTTGTTCCTCTTCATCGGACAAGTTAATTATTTCAATATCTTCCGGTACCGATGTTCTTGTAGTATTTTGAGCTCTGCGAGAATTCTTGTCAAGCTTGTCTTGTACAATTGACGAGGATGCATGGAAATTTGGAATTGTCGGGCGAGATACAAGACTAGAGCCCGTGAGCCACCTTTTCTCATTCAATGAGTCGAGTCTGTTACGCTTTGGAAAATCGGGATTCAGTTGAAAATTACGCTGGATATCAAACTGCAACGGAGATGATTTTTGAGATATTATATCCTGATCCCAAAACCGTGAAACTGACCCGCCATTGTCGCCCCTGTGGTGATCCAATTCTTGGGAATTCTGAAAATCGAGAGCATTATTTCTAATCGATGCTGTAGATTTGGGTGATTTTAAAACACTAACGGATGGATTATTCACCGACCCCGGGGTTGGTCTTGTTCTCATGTAGTCATCGTCCTCGTCGGATGACGATAGATAGACGATTTCCACTCCTTGAGAGGTGGCCATATTGGGATTTGTAGATACGGTTTGGGTAATGAGTTCATAATGTTAGTGATTGTGATTTGTGTCACGTGACATATACAGACTAGGCTATTAATTAAGAGGTGTGGGCAAAGCAGTCAGATAAACTGATTTGGTCCATTAGAATGGCTGTTCTTATCTATGAGTGTTATTAATGTAACAGAGTGTTGCAATTTGGGCCATCATCTAGGAAACGGAGAGTTCTGGTAGTTAAAAAATGCTCAGTATAAAAAGAACATGATATCCAGGTAGTGGAAGTGGATAGTATGAACGGAAATGGCTTCCGAAGTAAACTGTATAAGCACATAGCCACAGCTCTGTGTTTTTTTTAATGGCGTGGTTAACCTTACTGGTGGTGTTTGATCACGTGACCGGGTTTCACTGGCAACGGAGTCTATACGTACATGTATTGAAGCCTATATTCCTGAATATGTCGTTAATCTAGCGAATGAAACCGTAGCCGCTCTAAAGGTAGTCCCCGTTTTCTTCCAAAATTTTGTCCAAACAGATTTCCAATTCCTGTTGCAATCTTTCGTTATTGTCGTCAAAGGCCAATCCTCTCTGATAGTCGGCTCTGGCATCCTCATAGTTGCCCAAGAAGTAGTTGGCAACTCCTCTTCTCAAGAAGTTTTCTGGGGTACACATCATCATACCGATCAACATGTCTGCGTCATTGAAAGCCTTCAATGGTTCCTGGGTCTTCAAGTATGAATCGGCACGGCTCATAAGGAACAAACTGAGCTCTTGTAAGGTTCCCTGGAAGGATTCGAACTTGTGTCTTCTGGCAATCATTTCGATACCGACTGATAATTGTTTCACAGCCTCATCATACTTCTCTGCCTTGAATGCTTGGACCCCTCCCTCGTATAACTTTTTAATCATCTTGGACAAGTCCTTGTTGAAGTTTTCCACCGAGGCCTGAGGTGGCACATCGGCTCCACAGGCTATGTAGTCGGAAGTTAACGTGTTGAGTTGGTCGATTTCAAGTTTAAGGGAGGGCACAAGGGCGCCAACTTGTTGTGGAATCAGCAACTTTTTGGAGTTGGTGTCATAATTAATGGTGACATTCATGGTATCCCGTATGGTATTATGGATGTTATGAGGAGTTTATCGAACACAGTAAACACGTAGGGTAATGTGTACTTCGTTCACGATAATGCGGGTTGAAAATTTGAGCTGAGTCAGCGGTTATGTAATAGTGATTTAGGGAGTTTGGGGTTGGACCGGTTGTATGGGTATGCTAGGGCATGGTGTGGTGTGGTAGAAGAGTATTGCATTGCAGTACTGGATTTGATTTGGGATATAAGGTTGTTGTGCATATCTTCGGCTAAATTTGATTCCATTAATAACGAACGCATGCCTTTGGAGAGAAAAGAATTGGAAAGTAGTACAGACGCATAGTATTGAGGAATTCAGTTGCTTCTAACTGATTGAAATCAAGTGAGTTGCGATGATTCATTCTGGAGAATTCCTCGCTAGAGGTTGTTATTCAGTAGGTAAGCGTAAATCGACTGAAAACTTATTGCTGAAGAATAAGGGTATTCTACCCCATGAATTCTTTACTAGAACAAATTAACCATGAAATTGTATTTGTTTGCCTCAAGTTTACAAACATGCCCCATGATATATACACAATTCGCAACATGGGGCTTCTATTGAATTCCAATAAATCTTGAGAGCAAATCTGATTTGCACTCCTCCATTAACTTGATACTATCCGTCTCCCTACTTACTTAAAACTTTCATAAATGTCTTACATTTCTCACATTAGTCGCAGTATATAGTCCGAAGATGCATTCTACCCGAGTCACTATTGATAGAACCAAAATCCTCGAATATCCATATATCTTCACCATTTCCCACTCCCTCAATTCCAAATTAACCCCACATATTCTACATCACTATACCTGCCATTTAATCCAATTCCCTCTCCATTTTTCCCTCTCAATCCAGAATTACCCCCCTCAGTCTGCACTCTACTTCCATCTTATTGCAGCCAAGCGCGCGTGAGTCATAGATAAGTAAATTGGCGATACTTTAGCAAGGATCTTTCACTCATTACCTAGTTCTTTTCCAGCAGACACCTAATCCCGTGTCTATCCCAATGTTCGACATCAAATCAGTGGTTAGACCCAATATCTTAGGCTTGCAGCCTTATAGATGTGCCCGAGATGACTACAAAACCGGCATTCTTCTCGATGCCAATGAGAACACCCATGGACCTTCCCTTGCCAGCGTTGGAGCCGAAGAAGATCTGTTGCAATTGAATAGATACCCGGATCCTCACCAATTGGAGTTGAAACAGCAGATTGTGGACTTCAGAAATGCCCAACCCAATGTCCATGCCAAGGGTGGACCCTTGAAACCAGGCAACTTGTGTCTCGGAGTGGGCTCAGATGAGAGCATAGATATGATGTTAAGATGTGTGTGTGCTCCAGGAAAGGAAAAGTTGTTGATTTGTCCCCCCACATACGGAATGTATGGAATCTGTGCCACGGTCAATGACGTACAAATCGTCAAGGTGCCGCTTCTCGCTCCCTCGTTCGAAATTGACGTGGATGCAGTGTCCACCACATTGAAGGCCGATCCAGCTATCAAGCTTCTCTATCTTACGTCTCCAGGCAATCCTACGGGCAAGTTGTTGAACGTGGAGGATGTGATTAAATTATTGGAAATTGAATGGAATGGTATCGTGGTAATTGACGAAGCTTACGTGGATTTTACCTTCCAAGAGTCCGATACCAACAGTCCCTCTGTGTGTACCTTGGTGAACCAATACCCTAATTTGGTGGTGTTTCAGACCTTGTCCAAATCGTTCGGTCTCGCAGGAATTAGATTGGGCATCACATTTTCCAGCACCGAGTTGTCGTACTACTTGAACGCGATGAAGTATCCATACAACATCTCCTCGTTGACTTCGAATGTGTCGTTGAAAGCCACAGATCCCCAGAATGGCTTGAAGGTGATGTATGCGAATGTTAGCAAAATTATTGAGCAGAGAGGTCAGCTTCTCAAATCACTCCAAAAATTGACTTTTGTCGGGAAAAATTTGGGTGGCCTTGACTCCAATTTCATCTTGGTGGAAATCTTGGACAAGCAGGGAAATCCATCCAACGAGGTAGCCAAGAAACTCTACGAAACCCTCGCCTCGGTCAACGGGGTGGTGGTGAGATTCAGAGGAACCGAATTGAATTGCACGGGTGCATTGCGAATTTCGGTTGGCACTGCTGAGGAAAACGCCACCTTGATCTCCACGTTGGACAAGGTGTTGAACGAAATCAACCAGTAGAGTAGCCTATATATGTTCCTCTCCAATATAGATCACGTGACCCTGTCACGTGACCATGAATTCACCTCCAAAATTTTCACTCCTCACAAGACCTTCGGTATCACCATGGCTAAGTTGAACTTGGTGGGACTTGTGGTGTCCCAAGGCAAGATGGCCAAGACCGTCAAGGTCAGAGTGCAGGGAAAAATCTACGACAAAAGAATCCACAAAGAAGTCATCAAGAGAAAGGACTATTTGGTACATGATGAGGGAAATCTTTGTAAAGAAGGAGATGTGGTCCGGATTGAGTCTATACCTAGAATATCAACCAAGAAGACATTTGCTATAGCCGAGATCAAGGTCAACAAGGGTCAGCAATTTGCCTTGTACGAGACCATGGCCCAGGAGAGATTGAAGCGGGAGGAGACTGAGAAGAACGAGCTTTCCATCAAACACAAACAAGACGTCGAAAGCACCATTGCCAAGATCGAAGACTTGAAGTTGTTAGACAAGTTGGTGAACAAGTTCCAGAAGGAAACCAGCTCAGACGAGAAGGAGAAGTTGGTGTCTGAAGTCAACCGCATCAAAGAGAAGTACGGCATCAAGTCGTGGCCCTCCACCGAGCCCATTGTTGACTTGGAGCTTAACTCTCACACCGAGGAGATCAGTGAGATTGAGAGAAGAAGAGCCAATTTCAACGCCATTTACGCCAAGTACATGACACCAGAATATGAAGAAGAAAGAAACAGAATATTGAGCAAGTTGACGAAGACTCCAGTGGATAGTCTTGCGAAGAATACTGCCAAGAACATCTTAAGAAAGTACGTCTTAGACGTCAGAAACGAGTGTCCAATCTAGATACTCATTGTACATAGCCTAATAGAAGCATCGACTCAAGAGCGAAAAGAAAACCGTATTGCTGGTAATTAATTGTGATAAGGAGCCTTGTTCAAACGTATATTTGTCGAGGTAAATGTGGGCCAACTTGAGGCATATCACAATAATTTTATTGTCCAAGCGTTAAACAAGTTATCGCCATTTACACTTCCTACCAAAAATATAGTAACATGAATTAAAAGGCTTTAAAACGATTCAAATTGTAGTTGACAAGAGATAAATACAAGAAATTGACTTACTTAGTCCCTTATAGTGCAACTGATGAACCTCTTTATCGTCTCCAATTTTGAGAATATCCAAAGATTCAATTTCAAAAATATCAAAAATCTTCCACCTACGCAATAATCTAATTTACCTCCTTAACCCATTATTCTCTACCTTCCACCATTGCACGGCCATTTTCTCTTCCACTTCTATTCTCACCCTCCATAACGTACTGTATATCAACAGGACGAGCCTTATCAGCGTCTGGCACACGACCTATTATGGACGTCCTTACAACTCCATTGTGTTTGACATCAACCACTCTCCTTCGCTGCTAAAACCACCAAAGTGGTCCAAATACCTCAAACCTTCCTAGTACAACCATGCTGGAAGTCTTTGATCCTGTGGTGATAAAGCCGGGTTCCATCCGGCTCTCTCAACTCAGATACTTCACATTCACCTTAGTGGGTATTGCCCTCTTGTGGCCGTTCAACTGCTTTCTTTCTGCATCAGAATACTATGGCGAACGTTTTGCCCATAGTCCTGGAATAGTCAAGATCTATTCGTCCTCCATGATGTCGGTTTCGACCATCACTTCCACTGTGTTCAACTACATCTTATCGCAAAAACAAACTGACGTGAACTACCACCACAGACTCAACTCGGGCATGCTTATTACTATTGCCGTGTTTCTCGTCATGGGACTTTCCTGCGTTTCAGATTTGTTCATTCAGATGCCTGATGGCGTGTTCTTCACGTTGTTAATGATCATGGTGTTTACATCTGCTATCGCCACTTGCTTGGCACAAAACGGTATTATGGCCATTGTCAATGTATTGGGAAGCATCTACGCAAATGCAGTGATGGTGGGCCAGGCATTTGCGGGCGTTTTGCCTTCTTGTGCTCTTATCTTTTCCATCTTGATAATTGGAGATGGCCGCAAAGAGGTGGATGTACCCCAATACGTGGAAAAGAACATGGGTGTTTTCGTCTACTACATCACCGCCAGTCTTATTTCGGTTGGGACTATCGTGTTGGTCTACTGGGTAAACCGTTATGCCTCCAATAGCTACCATTCGCTCCATCCAGACTCAAGCATTAACATTGAAACCGGCATTCTTGAGGATGAGGACACTATTGTGCCCATCAAACAGCACGTGCCGTTCTCCACATTGTGGTCCAAACTCTACCTCATTGTTCTGGCCATTTTCTTCACCTTTAGCATCACATTAGCCTTCCCAGTGTTTGCCTCAAAAGTCCAGTCTGTCCGCGACCATCCCAACCGGTTCTTCAAGAAGAACATCTATATTCCCTCGGTGTACTTGATCTGGAATTTGGGAGATCTTTTGGGCCGTATTCTTTGCGGAGTGCCCCAACTTCGCATGTTCATCAAGAACCCTCGCACTCTTCTCACCTATTCCGTGGCACGGTTGGTTTTCATCCCGCTTTTCTTGACCTGCAACGTCAAACCCAGCGTGGCCAAGCCATTGATCAACTCGGACGTGTGGTATCTCTTATTGCAGCTCCTTTTTGGAATTTCCAATGGCCAGTTGTGCACTTCGTGTTTCATGATCGTGGGGGACTACTGCGACAGCGACGAGGAGAAGGAGGCGGCCGGAGGGTTCACCACCGTATTCCTCAGTGTGGGCTTGGCAGTGGGAAGCTTGCTAAGCTACCTCCTTGTGATCTACATTGGCTAAAACGATTTCTCTCTCTATAAAACTGCCCCAAATGTCACGTGACAAATCCTCTACAAGAGGCGTAGCAACAAGATCACTCTTCACACCGTAACCTCCTCACAACGCCATGTCTTTCTGGGATAATCACAAGGATAGCATCAAGTCTGCCGGAAAGAAGACGGTCCGAGGCATCGGAAAGGGCGGAAAGGCTATTGGAGGTGCTGGAGTCAATGCTTACAAGAATCACAAGAACAAGCCCTCATCTGGATCCGCCAAAGGAGACGACAACGAGGACACTTCCAGCTCGTATCTGTCGGCCCCACGTGCCCAACTCAGTTCCGATCAGATCAAGTCGTTTCCGGCTCCTCCTAGAAGAACTATCAATGCAGAAGGTGCCCGTATTCCAAGTTCAGAGCCGTATCAACAGCCTCCACCACAACAGTTCCAGCAAGCGCCTCCATGGCAATCTCCTCAGTCATATGGACAGCAGCCGATGCAGGCTCCTGCATCTTATGGACAACCTCAGCCACAGGGCTATCCACAACATCCGGTACAAGGCTACTCACAGGAACAAGTTCCAGGTCAACCACAACAATTTCAACCACAACAACAATTTCAGCAGCCTGTTCAACTGCAACAGCCATTTCAACCTCAACAACCTGTTCAACCACAGCAGCCGGGGTATTCGCAAAATCAGGACTTCCAGGCCCAGACACAGCCTCCAGCTGAGTCTTCCTTGGATCCTCCTCCTCCCCCCTATCATCAGCCAGGTTTGAATCAGCAACAGCAGCCTGCACTCCCTAGTCGGACTCTGGTTTCAGCTCCAAATGGAGCTCCCCAGTTTCAACTTCCTCCATTGAATCAAAGCCAGCAGGAGCAACACCAAGCCGTTGCATCCCATCTTCAAGATCAGCTGCCACAACAACTACAGACCCAACAACCACAGACCCAGCTGCCACAAACTCAATTCCATCCACAAGCACAGCAGCTACAGACTCAACCACAGACGCAGTTCCAACAGCCTTCTCCACAAACACAACAGCCTCAGACACAATTCCAACAACCTTATGCACAGAATCAGTATCAGCAGGCACCCCAGACACCACCTCAACCGCAACAAGTCCCTCCTGTTCAATTACCTGCCAGACCTGTGCCTGCTCCTCTTCCAAGACAAACTCCTTCAGCTTCTGGTGTGGGGTTCCAACCACAGAACCAAGCTCCCCAACCAGCTCCAGCAGTTAGTTATGATTCGCCTTATCATAATCCGGCACCACCAGCCCAGGCTACCCTGACTCCGGAGCAAACACCTCCTGTGGGAACTCCCGGAGCGTATCAGCCCAATCCAAATTATGCACAATCTCCTGCCTCTGCTGCAGCAGTACCCATGTCAGCAACTTTATCTATGGAAAGCAAACCCTACATTGATCCAAAATCATTTGCTCCCCCGGTGGTCCACAATGATAGAGCAAATTTATCGGCTCCTGCCAATCTGAATTCTTCAGTTGCGGCGGAAACTTCTTCCTATGCACAACTGACTCCCTCTGCTGCTGCTCCGCTGAAGGCATACAATTTAGAAATTGATAGGAGTTTTGCCCCACCTCCAAAGATTTACCGTGGTCCAGATGAGCAGGTTCTAGTTAAGTCTAGTGCTTCTTCTGGAAAGAATTTTGCTGCACCAAATAGAGGATCTAACAGTCCAGTTCCACCTCCACCTGCTCGTTCAGGTGCATCACCGGGAAGTACCTCGTCAATTGCATCTTCCTCGCATACTGTGAACTCTTACGCTCCACCTCAAACTCCAAATAGAGGACCAGGAAACAACGAATTGCCATTAGTAACCCCAGCACTATCTGCCGGTTCCGCCTCTGGAGTGGTCAAAAAGAAAGCCCCTCCTCCCAAACCAACAAAAAAGAGCACTACGGTTACCGAACATAAGGAAACATCGCCTGCTCCAGCCTATACTGAAGTTGAAAATTCAAAGCCTAATGCTACCCCTAATTTTGCACAACAAATTGCATCTATGAGAACAAATTCCAGTCAATCAGTTGATTCACCTGCTCCTCCAATGCCTTCCCGTCCTGAGACAGTGGAAACTCCTCCTCCAAAGCCCACTCGTCCTGAGACGATCGAAACTCCTCCACCAATGCCAGTTCGTCCGGTGGAAAGTTCACCTCCTCCTAAACCAATAAGACCAGGGGCTGTTAACTCGGATTCGTTTAATTATGGAGGCTCCATAAGACCTTTGAATCCAGAGAAACCTGTTAAACCCGTTAAACCTGGAAACAATTTCAATGGCAATAACACTACGCATTCTCAAGACGATTTCGTGAACGATCTTCGAAAGAATTTAAGAAAAACGTCTATTTCTACTGGAGAACAAGCACAATCAGTACTTAATGAAGCTGTGCAAAAGAAAAAGGCACCGCCCCCAAAACCAAAACCAAAGTCCAAGTCAAATCTTGATAATTCGGTCCCTCCAGCAACTGAAATTGCGTCCCAATCAAATGTTCCTCCTTGGGTTATCAGAACACCTTCGAATCCTAACAATGTTCCTGTTCCACCTCCTTCGAGAGTCAAATCGCCTGCATCGAATGCTGCAACTCCGCCTCCCCCTCCACCTACAAGAAACTACAAGAGAGCAGCGGCACCAGATCCTGCTGTATTGAAACCTCCGGAGTTGGATTTGGAGCTATCAACAGGTTGGTTTGCTGATTTTGATTCAAGTCGCCGGTTGCCAGCAGCTCTTCAAGGATTGGAAATGAAGTGTTCGATAGGACCATCAACGCTGGGACCAGTGACTCGTCACCAGGCCAAATTCACCTTCAGATTAAAGGACTTGTCTATCATAGCCTATGCATTCACATGGACTAATAACGAAATTCAAGGGGTGATGGCAGCGGTGCTCGAATTCACTCCCTCACCAATTGTGGTGTCGATTCCATCAAAAATGGACTTAGTCGCAAATCACCAAAGATTTGGAGAGTACGTGGCTTCGTGGTGTGAACACAAACAAGGACAGAAGGTCGCTACGGGAGAATGCTGGGATTTGGCAAGAGACGCACTTCTCAAGGGTTGCGGTAAGCATGCATTTGTATCCACTTATCTTCACCATGGATTTCCTATTTTATCGGTGAGTGGCTCCAGTACTGGACTTGTATTCAATAAGGAGCCATTGGATGAAATTAGAAGAGGAGACATTCTTCAGTTTAAGACGTGTGAGTTCTATAATGCTGCTACGGGTCGGAAACTGACTGCCGGTGCTCCAGATCATACGTCTGTTGTACTTGCCAACGAGGGAGACAAGATTGTGGTTGCGGAACAAAACGTTGGAGGAGTCAAGATAGTTGTCAAGGGAGAAGTAATTCTCAAGGATTTGACGTCAGGCAATTTGGATGTGTACAGACCCATGCCTGCTGAGTGGGCTGGGAATTTGTGAGACGATAGCTTGGAAAGTGATTAGAATAAACAAAAATAGACGTAGCAATATGGTAGAGAAACATTCGGAGAGTAGAATGGGAACTTTGGGAATGTTGAACCATTCAAGCCAGATCGATATCTAGATTTAGATCAAATTATTCAGATTTTCACACCATCAACTAAATACCGAAATCTTTCACCAAATGAATTAAATTCTGTGGTATGTCCAAAACATACTTTTCACATCAGTTGTAACCTGTCAAAACAATCTGACACTCTTTCTTCGACCTATTTATCCATTTCCATAGACCCAAGTCCCCACAACTGCATTACCTGTCTCATCTCTTTTGCTCATCGCACTAATGAATTTACCGCAATCACATTTCTCATCACTGCCATGTCGGTGGCTCCCACTCTATCCACACATCAAGACGATATCACCTTCTCGTATGATAAGGTCCGGGCCGAGGAGAAGGACAGATCCCATCTAAACTTGCCAAAAAACTACGACCATGACCAGTTAGTGGATGCCATCAGAGAGTACTATAGTGTGTCTCAGTTGACCGAAACATTAAAGCAAGAGATCGATGGAAAGAAGAAATACCTCAAGATAACCCTCCAATTTCCCGACCAGTTGATCTGTGACTCTGCCACCATTGTGCATGAGCTCCAACGGGAGTTAGGTGTAAGTCTACAGCTGGATCCTGAGAAAGGCGATTCTACAGAGAATTGTACAAGTGAAACAAATTGTACAAGTGAAACAACAGATTCGTGCTGTGGAGACAGCAGTAATGGCTGTGGAAAGTCAACAAAAGACTCTGGATCTGATGATAACGTCCAAAAAGTGTGGATCTTGGCCGATACCTCGTATTCGCCGTGTTGTGTGGACGAAGTTGCGGCAGAACACGTTGGAAGCGACGTGGTGGTTCATTTTGGCGATGCCTGCTTGAATCCTGTGGACAAATTGCCCACCTACTTCGTGTTTGGCAAGCCCCTTGTGGATGTGGCCCATTTGATCGCAGAATTCAATAACAGATACCCTGTTGAAGACAACCACAAGGTGGTTCTCATGGCAGATTCGCCTCACTCAAGAGCATTGCATGAAGTCTACCAACAGCTCAAACCCGATTATCCCAACCTAGCATATGCCGACTTGTACTTGGATCCAGCCTCCGAGGTCCAGGTCATCGGATACCAACCTACACGTGAACAGGGCCTTCCCAAAGCATTGAACAGGGTTTTCTGTGGAATCGAAACCGAAAATCTTGATGAAACCTTGCAAGAATACGATCTTTTTCATGTTACTACTCCCAAAAGTCCTCGTTTGTTGCAGCTTACTACTAGATTCAATTCTGTGACAATCTACAATCCTGCTGAAAAGAAAGTATCACAAGGTCCCTACCCTAACTTGATGCGTCGTTATCGTTACATGCAAACTGCCCGTACTGCAGGAACTATCGGGCTTTTGGTCAACACCTTGTCGTTGGCCAATACCAAGGCCTTGATCAATAGCATTGCAAAATTAATCAAAGACAGTGGGAAAAAGCACTACATTTTTGTTGTGGGAAAACCCAATGTGGCCAAGCTAGCAAACTTCGAGAGTGTAGACTTGTGGTGCGTTTTGGGCTGTGATCACCAGGGCATCGTTTTGGACCAACACAATGAATATTTCAAGCCAATTGTCACCCCCTACGAATTGTTGTTGGCCCTTAGTGATGACCTCACATGGACAGGAAAATGGGAGACGGATTTCAATAAATTATTGAAGCAGATTTCCGACCAGAATCAGGAACATGAAGAAGAGGAAGAAAATGACGATGATGAAGATGCTGCTCCAGAATTTGATCCCGTTACTGGAAGATATATTAGCAGTTCCCGTCCATTGAGACAATTGAATCATTTACGCATTACTTCGGAACCCGAAGTTGAAACCAGCACCGACGAAACCAGTTTGGTCAAGAAATTATCCACTGCTGTTGCTATCAAGGACACAGTTTCTACCTCTGCTGTGTTTCTTCAGAATAGACAATGGACGGGTTTGGGAAGTGATTTCAAGCAGGATAGCAGCGACGAAGAGGACCATTCCAAGGGTGCATTGGTCGAAGATGGAAGAGCAGGAATTGCCCGGGGCTATGACTACGATAGAGAAGCTAATATGTAAGTAGTGAACGGTTTTCAAATATTTCAACAGATGTATATAGAGTCTATGCACGGGAATTGTATCTGGTCACCTGGATCCTAAAGAAACTGGAAAAATAAATAGCTGAAGTGGCATGGAAAGTAGTTTTCTCTACTTTAGCTTGAAGAGCCTGGGGAAGTAGATTTCACTACTTCAATAGGGTAATTCTGCCTTCGTTGCATTCGGAAAATGCTGAACAAATAGTAATTTCCGTTCAAACTGGAAAATACCGTTAATTACTTCTCAGTAACTTCATGGAGAATTCGGTACTTCCCTTCAATCCACTTCCTTGTTTCACGGTTTGGGTGCAATAATTTTCCGTTCTAGTTCACCATACAATTAATCATATGCGATTGGAAAATACCTTGATCCACTCTGAAGACTCTTCACCAATACTCCGTCCCATTTTACTGCATTTAGCCTTCCTACTTCCAAAATCTGGCTGGCTCCATACTCAACTCCTACTGCATGTATCCCTAGTACATTTGCATCGACTTTTCATTCATTCTTTCCCATCCACTTCATGTTCACCATAGACACTCTCGTTCTCGGAGTTGCCCTAAATATCTGGTTCATACTAGCAACAAATGTGGTTTTAATGTGAGTATCACATCCTTTGAAGTCTAAGAATCCACTAACTCCAGATTCTATACCCGCAATTGCTTATTCGTTGTGGTAGTTGTCCTCATCGCAGGTTCCATCTTGACTTTTCATGTGAACAGAAGCACCAATCTTCCCAAAAACTGGATTTCTCTAGGAGAAAACGACATAGCGGTTGTCACAGGTGGCTCCAATGGCTTGGGTGAGCAAATAGTACGATTGCTCTTGGAAAAACGGGTGCTGGTGTACGTTCTTGATGTGGTCTCTCCACAAACAGAACATGTCAACGCAACCTATATTAAATGTGACTTGGGCAATGAAATAGAGGTCAAATCCACCTTAGAGGGCCTTGTGAAGTCGCTAACAACCCAAAACAAGCATATTTCCGTGTTGGTGAATAACGCAGGTATTCGGCACAATAAGGCCCTTTTAGACCTTCTGGACTCTGAAATCCACCGTCTTTTCGACATCAACACCCTCTCTCAGATCTGGATATTGAAGGCTGTGGTCAACCACCATCTCAAGCACATTATTGGCCCCAAACCTGGGGCCAGACTCTCGTTAGTGTCCATTTCTTCAATTCTTGGAGTATTGGCACCTCGAAATCTCTCGCTTTATCTGGCAACCAAGGCCGCCAACATTCTGATCTACGAAGCTTTGGCACAGGAATTGTCTTCCTATGATGCCATCCGCATTCTACAGGTCCTTCCTGGGCAATTGACCACGGCAATGTTCAGTGATGTACAACCTCCTCGGCAAGTGCTTGCCCCGTTGGTCAATCACGTCCATTTGGCCAAGCAGATCGTGGCCAGGATCAATAGTGGAGAGGCAGGTGTCATGTGTGAGCCGTTATATTCGAATTTCCTTCCTGTTGTACGGGTTCTTCCCATGTCACTCCAACGGTTATGTCGGTGGTTTTCTCGTATGGATGAGGTTGTAGATACCAGTTCTAAATAAACATTGTGGCGGAATCCACCTAGGTGTGCTTCTTGCCAGCACGCTCGATCTCCACCTTTAATAACTTTGCAAATTCGTCTCTGTTGAAATATCCCACCACGTCAAAGAACTTGCGGAACTCAAGCGAAGCTTTGGCTGCGTTTTTCTCATCACCGTTGACCACCACCTTGATCTTGTATTCTGGATCGTAGTTCTCCGTCCATCCAGCAATAGAAACCTTCTGGCCCTTGGAGGTGGTGCCAATGTATTTCACGTCCTTGTACACTCTGTTGAGATACAACATCACTCCGCTTATCAAGAAGTACACAATCACCGCCACAGCGTTCACCACGTACAATTCGTTGAAACTGTACTTCTTGTCAAGATAGTACAACAATCCAGCAATAACCACCGTCAGGTATCCTAATGCCAACTTGGTGTCTGAGAAAAAGAACGACTCATCATAGCCGAATTCTTGCAAGATCGACTCCAAATTTTCGTCGGTAGTTTGGCGCAAGTCCACAATAGAGCTGGAGTTAGTAATTGGACCGTGTTGATGCAATGTTACTTACTTTAAGTTAGTCTTCTTCATCTTGGTTGTGCTAGAGTATGTGTTGGCAATGCTAACTTGCAAAAGCGCATATTCTTGGGGGTTGCGGGTTGAGTGCAAACTGCAATCTGGACCAAGATGACTCAACTACCCTAGGTGCCACCTATCTCTCCTATAGATTCACACATGTAAATGGCCAAAATGAAGCATTCTGGTGTTTCTATCAATATGGCATAAGTTAGAACCATTCCGTTACCTTCCCGGGCTTGTTTGTTATCGAATTCACACACCCACATGGTACCGTGTTTTTTGCAGGTTGGGGCGAGCAGACCAAGTTACACTTTAGTCATAGCCCTGGTAGCATTTACAGTACCTAGGGGTCAATTATTGGGGCCACAACCTTAGCCCTGGTACTTATATTTATCTAAAATCACGCTACTCGGAAGAGGTCCGTTTACTCGATCAATGGAAATGAGCAGTAAGTCTTCTTTTGGAACGGTAACTCCGACCACTATTGATGACTATCTCAAACCATCAGCAAACAAAGGCGCCTCCTGTTTCAAGCATACGGAGAAGTCCTTCTCGAACCGTGCGGCTCCCAGTCAGAAACAAGCACAACGTCAACACCCAAGGAAAAAGGAGAAAAAGTTTCCCATGGATCATGACATAGTGCAAATAGAAAATCAAATCCAACAATCGAAACAGTCTACGAACAATCCCGACCAATCTAGGCAGAATGGCCATGGAAGAAAGAAGCAGATTTCAATAAATCACCTTCTTGATTTCCAATCCTACCGTGATCTGGAAGAGTATCAGCACAACCATGCCCGGAGAAGGGGAGGAGGACAAGGATCCCGCATCCGAGAAAGAGCCTATAAACCCAATAAAGCTCACTTATCAGGAATGTCCTTTATCAATGTCAACTACAAGTTTATTGTGGACAATCGGAAAAAGTATAAAGAACAAGAAATTGATCCCAATATTCCTCCAGAAACCGATGACATCATCCGGATCATCGTACCGAAGGGAAACGCATGTCCCATTTGTCTTTCAGATGAGCCCATTGCTCCTCGTATGATCACTTCATGTGGTCATATCATTTGCTTAAAGTGCATATTGTCTTTGCTCGAAAGCGAGGTTCCAACTTCGAAGAAACGGGAATCCTCTGCCGTTTTGGAAAAGTATCGGGAATGTCCCTTGTGCCTCTCAATTATC
Organism: Suhomyces kunorum; assembly: GCA_030561465.1. NCBI lineage: Eukaryota > Fungi > Ascomycota > Pichiomycetes > Serinales > Debaryomycetaceae > Suhomyces > Suhomyces kunorum. The sequence goes on along the minus strand of JAKTXF010000040.1, from coordinate 9,816 downwards.
CGGAAACATGAAATGAAACCTGTTCTTGTCAATAACATTGATGAGAGATTTGAAACTCCAAAGATTGACGATGATGTGGTGCTCACTTTGATGAAAAGACCTCTGAATAGGCTCTTGCCATTGCCTCAAGCTTTAAGTGAGTACCATGACATTGTGGGTAATTTTCCATTGATTAACCGTACCAATCCTGACTTGAACCAGTATCTGAGAATTTTTAAGGGGGACTTGGACTATTTACTCCAGATGTACGAACAAGAAAAGCAACAGATCTTGACAACTTATGAGGAGGAAAAGCATCTCTATCACGAGCCTGATACTTACGTCAAAATGGCCATTGAATACATAAATAATGAAATTTCCAGTTGGACTCATAAGTTGGCTCTGGAACCGAATACAACTGAAAAAGCAACGACGAAATTGAACCATTCCAAGGATGTGATGAACTTTTACTACTACCAAACAGGATTCAACTCAAGCACTGCTTACGTCTTATCTCCATTAGACATAAAAGTTCTCAAGTCTTCCTACAACAATAATTATGAAGAGTTGCCATCTTCGATTATTGTCAAAATAGAGAATATCCGATATGACGAATTGAATTCGGAAACATCCTTAACAAAGTACAAATATTTATCACACTTACCAGCTGGTACACAGTTGGGATTCTTGGAATGCAATTGGAGATCTAACGACTTCATCAATGATGAATCGTGGAACACCTTCAAGAATGACTTGATGAAGAGGACAAAGTTTTCTAAGAAAAGACACAGTAAAGAAGAGAGAGATAGAAAAAGAGCTCAGGATCAGGAAGAGATCAAAACGAAGAATTTCTATGCTCGTGAAAACGGCACTCTAGGAGCAGAACCAGAAGAATTGTATGCTCGTGGAAACTTCGGCACTCTCTCGATAGTTGATCATCGGGAGCTCCTACCATTGCAGTCTGATGAACGCAGGGAAACGTCTGGATCTACAGAATCAGAACAAGTGGACTATGTCTCGACTATCTGGGGAACAAGAATTCCCAAAGCTGAAGAGGAACCTTTGGAAGAAGATGACGATTGGGGAGCTGAGGAAATGATTAGAAAGGCCAGAGAGGAGATGGAACGGCAGGAGTTACAGGGTGGTGGTAAAGGCAAGAAAAAGAAGAAGAAGTTAATTCTTCTTTCTTCCAACTCACACCGGTGATACTAAGAAATAAATGAAACTGTTCATTCCGTTCTGAACTAACAATTATTAGAAAAAGATATGAATTCACGAACCAACAATGAAACCGTCTAATTTGTAATTGTAAATTAACTGTTGAATTCTTCTTCATACTTGATACTTGAAGTGCCCAGCCCCAACCATGAATGAAAAATCGGACGTGTGAAGAAGAATACGGCACCCCATACTAATACCAAGCTGCCAATAAGCGGGAAGCACCAGTACGGTATGTCGAGCTGAGATGCATTTGGAGGTGGCACAAATGGAAAGAGTGCCAAAAATATGTTCGCAAATAGAAAGATGAAAACACAAATGTATGGAGCTGAAATGATCTTGTTGGACTTTGATGCTTGGGTGGATTCTATCGAGCTTAATAACGAGTCTGTTTCCGATTGTACCCTCCGGTAGGGAGTTTCTTCGGTTTCCTCATAATCTTGGGAAACAGATATGCTGTTGGAAGAGGATCTCTTGCTTGGTGCTTGTCTAGGAATGTCTTGATCAAGTTGCTGGTAGCTTCTATGCAACTTAATGGGTTCATCATTTTCATCCAAGTCCAAGTCTCTAGGATTGAACTCTCCCCAGGATTCTTTTTTCCGATTCAACTTTAAATAGATGAGACCACTGGTGAGGAAAACGTTAATCCAAGTCCCGGGATAAATGTAAAGGTTGACGATAAACTCATAGATCTCGGTAGAAGGAGGAGCAACAAGAACAACCACGGTGACAAACCAGTGAAGAAGAAGTGAATTGTTCAAATCCAGAAAAAACGACGAAAATGGAATATAATTATTGAGGGCCAATTCGTGGTTCACCATGCCGTGGGCAAACGATACCACCAAGACGTTGCCTAAATTGGAGAGGGAGATTAAAATTGGCAACAACCGCGATGTCACACTCTGTCCAAACACCTTGTTGAAGAATATACCTGCAATCAATACACCACTGCTGAGAATTTCATCCTTGGGAATGACAATTAAATATGCTAAGAGAACAAGAAAATACAACACCGTGGTCAACAAGACTGCTGCAGGGGCAGCAATGGTGAGAACGTGGTAAGGATCATTGATCTCGTTTAGCACATAATTGACGTTTTCCCATCCTTTAAATGAATAGATAACTTCAAGCAATCCCACGGCAATTGAGTAGATGCTGGGAGCAGTGTCGTTGTGGAACTTCCAGATATCGGTGAAATTGTCCGTAGGAGTGACATCTAGCCAACCCACGGCAGCCAACAAGCCAATAGCTATGATGAGTACCAAGATCAAGAGCTTGAAAATCCCGAGGAAATTGAACAAACGGGTTCCTTGCGAGGGATACCAGATGTGGAGCAATGTACAGAACGAAATGCAGCCCACTCCGATGATTTTGACAAGGACAGGACTGATTTCGGAGTCTGTTCCACCCTGGTGGTCTGTGATGGCATAAAGAACATATTTGCCGAATGCATAGGAATTGCCTGAGCTGAAGCCGAGAATCACGATGGAAAACGCATATACACAGCCCATAAGACCTTTGGGTTGGTTGAATACTCGGAGTAGATAATTCTTCTCTCCACCATTCTTGAACGGCAAGTTCAAGGCAAACTCGAGGTATATGAGGAGACCACAGAAGATGATGATGCCTCCGAGAATAAATAAGCCTAGGAAAAGGCCCACGTTCCCGTTTGTGTACTGGAATATGGGGGATGGATTCAGGAAGATACCTGTGCCAATGATCTTGTTGACGATGAGCGAAATGCAGGATAAGGTACCCAATTTCTTGACGGATGGGAGTGACACATGCGTGGCCGCAGTGGAGTCGGTATTCAGCACCGCAGGAAGAAGTGTCGGAGGCATGGTGGCGGGTTTTGCTGGTGTAGACTTGAACCGATCGATCCCATTAGATAAACTCACGTGATTATATCAGTGGCGTCACGTGACGCCCGACATATATCGTTTTGCGCAAATTGGTTTTGTGCACTAAATCGCGTCTCCTAACCCTTGCCATGTGGATGAATTAAGGGCCCACGTTCCCTGATGTGGAAGCGTGTATCAGCTGCCCCTTGTGGGTGGTGGTACGGCGAAAACCGTGGATCCACCTGCCTTTCCAGGCAGGGCGAAGTACATAGACGACGCTAGAATCGAGAATCGGGCGTTTGTGACCAGTTGGGGAAAAGATATTGCTATTGCAATTATTTGCTATGAGGCGGAAGTCCGGCGCGGTGTGGGTGCATATTACCGACAACTGCGCCAGAAGTTGCACCTATTACCCAGGAAACATGTGTAATTGAACAGAAGGTTCTTTCTATTTACGATATACAAGCAAGTGGTGGGAGGGGGGCAAGGGTCTAGGTTGTGCAGAAGGGTATATAACGGAAGACTCGCGCAGGTGCGGGTGGTATTACACCCAACGTGGATATTAGCTGGAAAGGCGCGTTGTGTGCATGTGTAGTGTGGATGATGATATGGATGGTGTTTAGTTCAGGCCGGCTGCTAACAAGGATTCCACATCAAACACCAGTCTCGGCACTCCCGTGCCGTCATGGGCGGAAATCACGTTCACAGCAATGCCACACTCATCCAAAATTGCCTCCTCGTTCTCATTGACAAACCGGAACTTTGCGCCCGCCCCATCCCGGTTGTGAGCGTTCTTGCTCTTGTTCTTGTGTGTGTTTTGTTTGGTTCTTCTGTGTGGTTTATCGCCCGACTCGTGTTGGGGGAACTCCACCGCATCTTCCGCCACGGGGGTTTCCTCCACCTGCACGTACTTGTGGGAGGAGGTGCCGGTGAAGCACTTGGAGTTGGCGTGGTTGAGCGAAGGGAAGATGATATTGAGGGCACGCTCGCCGTCGAGCGGCACCGCCGCCACCACCTTCATCATCTCCTCGTTGATGTACTTGATGTTCTTGCCAAACACGTTGTTCTTGAACGAAGACTGGCCGTTCTTGGGCTCGATGTTGAAGTACTTCTCGTCCTGGTAGTAGATGTGGTGCTTGTCCAAGGTGGACACCGCCATACTGGGCACCTTCTTGGACAAGCAGTACTTGAGCATGGCGTGGGTGGCCTTACGGCCACGGCGACGGTGGCTGCCGCCCTGTTTCCGGGGGGTCCATGCAGGGCCCTCGCGAGGGCCCACCATGACCAACTCGGGCTCAAATCCGAGCAGGGGCGCGATCACATCCATGGCAATGACCAAGGTGTCGAGGGCACCAGCATTGACGTACCAGATGTTGTCGTCCAAGGGGTCGGCGCCGTAGTAGTCGTTCTTGATGATGGAACGTTTGTCGTGGTGTTTACGTTTGATCACGCCTTTCGCACCGCGAGGAGCCTGATTGATATCTTTGAGATTGGAGTAGTAGGTCTGATGCACGGGGAGGAGGTGGCCAAACTCGCCGCCGTCGGCGAAGTCGGCGAACTGGGGGGCGCCGGCGGTTTCCAACTTATCTGCCAATTCGGGCGATTCGGAGGGGGCAGTGGCGTCGTTGATAATGGAGGGAGTTTCACCTTCGGCATGAGGTGCAGAGGATGTGGAGTGGGAGAAGGATGCGGCGTGTTTGTCCTTGTCGTGGGAGGCGTCCTTGTCGTGGGAGTAGTGGTGGCGGCCGCGGCGGTTGTACAACGGAGCCACCATGCGGACTTCATGGCCCTCTTGTTTCAACGCCTGGTACATGAACCGCACGTTTTTGGACACCCACGAGTCGGTGGTGGTGAGGAGGATGCGGAGGCCGGCGCAGGTGTGCAAGAGCACTAGCAACACCGGCACGAGATGGGCGGACAACTTCATGGCTAGCACGATCGTATAGACAGGGTTGCTCTCTAAAATGGGTAAGGTAGTAGCGGGCTCTGCGTTATATATAGTGTTTGGTCTGGGGTTAAGCCCCGTATGCTAAATATGGTGTAGGGAGATATTATTCCGGCACTGACACAATAGCCGCGGCTGCAGCCATGGCACGACCTCAACGTGGTGGGACCAACGGCCGGTGATGACGGGAGCTGTGGTGATCGCATGCATGTGCATAATATGCATTATGTTGGGGGTTTGCTCCAGATAATACTGGAGATAGCGAGTGGGTGCAGTATGGGTTTTGTAGTTTGGACCCAGGCAGTTTATTCTTGGTGCAGCGGCAGGGAGAATGGAGCGAATTTGGGGCACAATAGGTAGCAATGGCTGCGGCGACATCGTAAACCGCGAAAAATGGGGTGCGCGCCGCTCGTGCGGGTGTGCGGTAGGGCAATGCCTCGTGCTGTCATCGAGGATGCATCCTTTAATAATCTCGTGCAGTATAAACCGTGCAGTGCATTATAAACTGTGCAATGCATCCCATCCCATCCATGCTTCCCATTCCAAGTATCCCGAACAGCTACTTCTGCAGCAACTTCTGCAGCACATGTGCATCAAATCTGCAACACCTGCAGTATCTGCATATCCTTCAGCTTGCCTCGTGCAGTTTGCGGGAATATCCGCATTGGCGATATGGTGCAGCTGGCGAGTGCCTCGGGATCGGCCTGCCCCAACTAGAATATGGGAGAATGGAAATTGCCACAACATGCCAGGGCCCGCGGTTGCATAGCTATTCCCACTCCTGTTTTGATTAGTTGAAGTGGTAGTAGCGTACTGATGTGGTAGCATCATCTGGACCGCAGCTGTTTCGTCCAGACCGGCCTGGCACCGCCATCCTGAAACCAATCTATCCGCGACATTCGGCTTGTCCGCCCTGCAGCTCCCATTGCCCAATCGGGACATAGATTCTGTCAACTTACCCATTTACGACAGAGGTGCGCACGTCTATTTTTGGGGGAGCTATTAATACCGTGAGCGATTTAATGACCATAGCATACTCCCTACTGCTGCCCTCCAGTGGCTGCTTCTGCCAAGAACGCAGATATACAAGGCAGATCTATATCGGGGCTGAGGTGGCCAATGTGTGCCGTGGGAGGCGTGTTGGGAGAGGTTTGTGGTCCCCCCTCCCCCAGTCTAAGCGAGCACCACATCATATGGAGCGCACCTAACCAAAGTTAGAAACACGTTAGGAACACGAGCCTTGGTGTGCCCACATGGCAATAGCCCATTAGTCAACAGAAGGTGGAATTAGATGGCCAAACATGCACGCCATTGGCTTCAGTGTGCAACCAACTTCTTCCTCTTGCGGTGGTGCTCCAGGGACTGCCAAGACAATCTCATATCGCTAGCCGTTTTTAATCATCTCGGCTATGCTTGCCCTAGCAGATGTGTCTCTAGCATGGAGAGCGTGGGAACTTGCAGGCCTAATGATGGGGTTTGCAGGACGGATGGCTGAAGAGCGATCTTCGGTTTGGGCCGATTTTAGGGGCATGTAGAGCAAATTGCACAATGGCACGATCGCAATAGAGAGCACTGCCACTTGTGTCCCACATGGTGTTGACCGCGCACATGACAGAATGAATAACCCCATGGGATGCAACCGTTTTATTAGTTCTTATTTGCCGACTAACGCAATCTCGAGAATGTGTGTAAATGTCTCCTCTGAACTCCTGTTTTGGGGTCTTCGTCTACCGTCTCCCATGATGCCATTCGGCAGGCAATGCCTTCCTCGTCCCGAACTTGTCATTTCGCAATCGTGAAAAATATTGTAAAATTATCCTGCATCTGTGTACGTAGAGGCCCCAGCGATGAAGCTGGGATGACGCTGTTTTCATTAACCATTTGAGCAAACTGCGCCAGAAGAGCAGACCCAAGGAATGTGAGGGCCTATCTTCTGTGGAGGTATCTGGTATCTGGTTGCATTTGCTTAAGGACCGGGGGAGATCGGAAAGTGAAACTATTGGATCGTTGTGCGAATCTGCATCGGGCCGATTATGATAGTATTGCAATAATCGCGCAGACAATACGAAATATTGTCCAGGTGCTCCATGCAGTTGGGCTCACCCAAAGATATTTTCCTGCATTAACCGTTTCGGTGCATATTTCTTCGTAGCTCGCTGTATTATGGTTCATACTGTAGGTGATCACTAGATTCTACAATATGACTGGTTTCTAAATTGGTTGGATTCTTCTGTAAATTGGTTGGATTCTTCTATAAATTGGTTGGATTCTTCTGTAAATTGCTTGGATTCTTGTTTCCTCATTAAATACTCTCCTGATTGCCTGTTTCTCATCAATTCTCATTATTCTTGCTTCTTCCTTAATTCCTCATCGGCGAGTTCTCAGATCCTATTTTCCACAATTCTAAGCTTTTTTGGATTATTTATCGATGGGGAGATCTTCATTGATTGTTTCTCCATCTGCGAACTCTGGCTGCATTTCATACTTTCCCATCGGCGCATTTTCGCCGAATGTATTCTGCAAATAATTCTTTCCACTGAGTCTCTCCTTCCTTCAAAATTCAATCATTCCTCTCTACGATTTCACTATAATTTCTAGTCGACATCAAGGAATTCCTAAGTCATTCATGTTTCTACTATTATCTCACTTCCACACTAATTCTAAATTAATTCATTAGCACAATCATGATTCTATTCAGTCAACTCCCCCTTTCTTTCAATTGCATCAATTTTACTAACTCCAGCTCCTACAAAACCCAATTCTAACGTTTATTTTCTACATCACAAACTGGACGTTCATATCCTGGGGGTGGGAACAACTCAACTGCGGCTTCTGCGAGTACTTCTCGCTCAAGAGCGTCCGCATATTGTTCAACAACGACAAGTATGTCTGATTCGGCAAATCATTAAACACCTTGATAAAGGCCCAACTCATCGCTCCCGTGGCCTGGCCGGCCTCATTGGCATCGGCACTGGTCTGATCATCCTTACAGCCACTAAGACTGATGACATCGGCAGGCGAAGCCTTCATGGCACGCACCTGCTCCGTATTGATGTTTGCTCCACGGGAAATCTTCTTGGCAATGCCTGTAAGTGACGAAAGCGCTCCTCCGATATTCCCTGACTCGTACAACATGAACGCCAGCAAGGCCCCGGCTCCAGTGTCCTTCCACATGTTGGGCTCCTTGATGATTCCCTTTGTCAGGTACACGTAGGGAAGATCTAACGCAGTGCCCGAATGGCACGAATCGTACAAGGCCGTAAGTCTGCATCCTGGAGGTAATGGTCTCACCATGATGTGGTGCATGTCGTCGTCGGCAATGTGTCCAGACTGTTCGAAATCCAAGGGGTAGATAACATCGTCGAAGCCGCTCTCTTCGTCACCATCCAAGTCCTCGGTCTGGCCTCCGTGGCCGGAATAGTGGAAAACCAACGAATCGTGAGGACGGGCATCCTTGACCAACCACTGCATTGCCCGAATGATGTTGTCCCTGGTGGGAACCCGGGCGCGTTCTCTCTGGTCGTCGGTGAGAATCACCATGTCGTCCCATTTGTAGCCCCAACGCGACACCAAGAATTCGCTCATGTTCTTGACATCGTTGATGCAGCCCCGCAACTCGTTCTTGGACCCGAAGTAGTTGATGCCCACCAAGAGTGCCTTCTTGCGGCCCAGACAGTTGGAGTACTGGAACGTCATGTTGGTGTTTTGCCCGAACGATTGGGGGGCATCGGGTGGCGGCCCCATTGGTGCCTGGTAGTCCTGGTGCTGGGTATTATGGTAGTTTTGGGGCATATATGAGCCTGGAGGGGGACTGCGAGGAGGGCGATTGTATCCTTGGCCATTAGAAGACCCGTAATCGTCGTTTCTGCCGTAGTTCCGGTCCTGGTAATTGCCAGGAGGAGGTCCCTGTGGAGGGCCATAATTTCCAGGAGGAGGTCCCTGAGGAGGACCGTAGTTTCCTGGGGGAGGTCCTTGAGGGGGACCATAGTTGTTGTAGCTGTGGTGGCCGGATCCGGGGAACATGGTGGTAGCGGTAAAGAAGTTGAGAATGCGATTGTTTCCCTTGAAATTCGGTCAACACAAGCTATGCACGACTGGGCTGTACAACTCAAACGGGCGGTGACATTTAACCAGAGTGTATGAGGCGTAGAGATGACAGTGGCGAAGTGCTTGTATACTGAGGATACGAGGGGCCTGCAATAGGGCCGTTTCTGTGGTGAATCAAGCATAAACAAGGTGTGTGATATTTGATATTTGTGATATTTGGTATTTGCGATATTTGTGTCAAATGAGAAGTATGGGGAAGACGATTAACGTGAATTGAGTCATGGCAGTATGGAAGGGGTTGTAATCTCGGTAGTCGAGAATTTCTCGACTAAGAATGTGATGTTTCCTCGTTGAATCTGTAATATTGGATGGAGGTGAATGTAGAGTTTATCTGTCTCGGCTAAATTTGTTCGGTGCGTCATTGCAGCCGACTTCAAAAAGCAGGGAAGGTGATGAACAGGGAAGAGGAAATGAGGTGAAAAGCAGGGGAAATGCATTGATAAAAGCATGGTCTGGATGTGAAGGTTTGGAAATTATTGTGGACTGATGCTGTCGATTGGGCAGAGGTTATGGTGTTCCTTTCGAGAGATTCATCGCATCTGTGCACAGAACCGATGTCCACAGAACTGACGTGTCAACGTCAAGTCGATGTCACAGAACCGATGCCACAGAATAAACGTCCACTAATACAATGTGAATTGCTACAGTTTCAATGCCTCAGTTTCAATGTTCAGAGAAACCATCCACGAGGAAGTATAAATTTCCAGCGAGTTCTCTATCAACTAG